>MCJB01025723.1:144979-256801 GCA_002018475.1 Nicotiana obtusifolia
GGGGGGGGGGGGAATATTATATGTTATTGCACAGGAGTGCCACAAAAATCGGGACTGCGAGAACTGGGATGAATATTTCATCACCATCGGGGACTGCTTGAACATCCCCGAAGAAATAAGTTGTACAAATTAGCCATATGTATTAGCATTTTTATTTACTTTAGCAAAAGAATGCTTATGTACTTTTAATGATAGAAGAATAAAATAAAGTCCTTTTATTTATCTTATTTCTTGTCCAAATGATGAGTTAATTTTATCATTTGAATGTTCACAAAAACTTTAAATGCTTGGGACTGCGAGAACTGGGATGAATATTTCATCACCATCGGGGACTGCTTGAACAGCCCCAAAGAAATAAGTTGTACAAATTAGCCACATGTATTAGCATTTTTATTTACTTTAGCAAAAGAATGCTTATGTACTTTTAATGATAGAAGAATAAAATAAAGTCCTTTTATTTGTCTTATTTCTTGTCCAAATGATGAGTTAATTTTATCGTTTGAATGTTCACAAAAACTTTAAATGCTTGTGCGGAAATGAACAAGAGACGTCTTCTTCAAGAGCACAGTAAATATAAGGCCCTCTTTTATGAAACCCTCATAGTAAAGGGTTGATTCTAGAAGAATTTATGCCCGGAATCAGAGGCTGTTGGATGGAAATATACCCGAAGCTTTAATCAATTAAATGTAAAAGGATTATTTTTGCACAACACTTTAGCATATAATTATTTATTTATTTATCAAGTTCCAAATCGGTGAAAGATTTGTCATAGTTACAAAGTTAAAGAAAGGAAAAGAAGAGAAAAAGAAGATATGCATCATTGCCTCCGGAGCCCGAAGGGAGAGAAGGATCTACGTTTCCCCTGGTAGAGGAAGGCGGATCCATTATCGGTTTGGGGCCTTCATCTTTATCTTCTTCGATCTTCCCTTCGATCCCCGAATACCCAGAACCAGTACTCGAGGAGTCAGTTGCAGCGTGCTGAGCGAGAAGGTTTTCACGAGCCGACAACTCCAATTCTCGGACCTGGGCAATACAATCATCTATATTAGCGATGCCCACTTTGGCCTCTTCCAAGGTTTTATTCCTCATATGATATATAACATAAGTCTTCTCAAATACGAGGGAATCCTCTTGGTCTTGGAGCTTTGCTTGGAGTCTATCAATTTCGTCGTGAAGGTCGTCTATCACACATCTCATGTCACTAAGGTGAGAGTCAAGCTCAACATTTGTAGTTGAGTGAATCAGGTTCTGATCCATGACCCTCTTTAGCCTCTCCTCCACTTGGGCCCTCTTCTCCTCGAAAGCATTGGCCTCCTCTGTCTTACAGTGTCTTACAGTGTCTTACAACTTATGTTTGCCTTCAAATTATTGATCTGCTCCTCGAAGGCAGACTCACGCTCGACAGCAGCAAGCACATCATCATCGAGCTCAGCCCACTTAGCCTTAGCCTCTTGAAGTTGTTCGTGTAATTGAGTAGCTTCTTGGTTGTGGGTCATCTTATCTTGTTTGCATTGCAGCAATTGGGCCTCAAGCTCGTATCTCAGAAATGTTTTCTTCTAATACCGGGAGGCGCGCAACAAGTTGGTTCCTCTCGGCCAAAAGTTTATCCCACTGGGAAGCGAGCCCTTTCTTATCAAGGATAAATCTTTGCAGGCCTACAGAAGCAAGAAATGTGGCCCGTAAAAAAGATATTAAAGTTAGAATTTCCATTGCAGCATGTAAGTCGAAAAGAAGTTATGAGAAAACTAGTATGATACCTGCGCCGCGTTATGCATGGCATTATTAACTAATCACTCCCCGGAAAGGAAGCACATTTTCTTCCAATCTTTCTCCAAAGCTATTGGCTTCAGATAATTCGCAAGCTCTACCTGCTTGGATAACAGATAGCACTCTTTTGAAATCAAAAGAGTGGCGCTTCTCCTCCCTCGAGGGTCTAGGGAAGGGGGTGAATAGTCATGCCCCAAATTCCCGTGGTCAGGAGACCAAGGAGGAGAGGTGTCTCTTTCTTGTTTAGATGGTGGTGATGTAGTTGTTGCTGGTGTCGAAGGAGCAGCTGGTCTCTTGAACCCATTCGTGTGGAAGGTGAAGAAGTAGTGGTGGTAGAAGAAGGGTTAGTTATTATTTGCTCAGTGGTCGAAGGAAGAAGAAGCCCGGGGTCTGAACTCCTTGGACCAGAAGCATTAATGGGTGCCGAGAATAGAGAGTTATCATTCTTTACCAGGTCCATCTCACCCCAAAGTCCTTCGGTTTCCTCTACGGTCGGGTTTTGAAGCACCCTCGGCTGAGCATCCGGTTGAGCTAACCAAGATCTTTTTCTCCTTATAAGGGATGCCTCTTCATTACTGGATTCCACTTCATCAACGAGGACCACTGTGGCTAGCTCGGATGGAATTTTCTTTCCTTTTTTCTCTTGAGTCCCAGCCGAGGAGGGACATTTTCTCTTTGGTTTGGACTGTCCTTGGGTTGGGGACTCCTAGAGGAGGCAAAGGCACCTTGCAACACCCTTCTAGCCTCCTCGGGGTCCTCTAAAATGACGATTTTAGGGCAAACGACAGAGTGCCTCGGAAGTTTTGAATCAAGCAAAAAGTGGAGTAAGCAACTTTTTCATGAGATTGCTTGTGTTCCTATACAGATAAAAGGAAAAAAGGACTTGGTTTACCATGATGTTTAGCCTTGCACCTGTATTTAGGGGCCATTTCCTTCCACCGGCGGGAATCTGGTGTTGTGATATAAGGAATTTTCTAAACCTACTGGTCCAGGCCTTAAACTCATGGTGGCTTCCATTGGGTATCTGAAGCGAAAGAAACAAGAGAGTTAGTAACAATATGAAGCAATCTTTTCACGAAGGAAAGGAGTGAATGACCGAAACTTAGGGAAGCGATTCCACAACTCGGGAAAAGTTAGAATTGAAGCCTGGATGATGTCCCTGGTAGCGATGAGGACGAATTGTTCCATCCACCCATGATCATTGTCATCATCTATGCTGGTAAGAAGAGCATGGTGACCATGCTTTCTGAAGTTTATTACTCCCCAAGAATAATTTTGGAAGAGTAAAAGTTCATCATGTGCACAAGGGTTAGGGTTTTCCCGGTGTCCATGCACTGTTGGCGAAGGCAGGCCTTCGTTAGCCATATAGGTATGCCACTTGTGCTAAGCAAACCTGATACCGATGTACTCAAGGTAAAGGGATATGTATAAATATATGCAGAACCCTCTTGGAGAAGGTAACCCCACTATATCATATCTAAGGAAAAGATTTCAAAATTTGGGCAGTTGTAATCCTCCTTCATAGTTGGGATACTCGAAGGGCAGATGGAGGAGGGATACCTGCTAACTGGCTAAGCTCGTGAAGAAGCAGAAGAAGCCTTTTCTTGAAAGTCGTTAGCAGTACAAGATGATGTGGTATTATGGTGCTAACAGTAGGAGGTCGGAATCAACTTCGACCTCCTTGTCCTTGTTTTTCTTTAGGCCTCCACCGAAGAGAAGACTAGTGTTTCCAAAGAATGCAGTGAAAGAAGCCATGATAACAAAAGGTCAATAAAAGTTCTTGCTGTGGAAGTTGAAGAAGATGGAAGAGTTTCAGAGCAAATGCAGGGAAGGAAAAAGGCATAGGAAAATTTCAGAAGTAAAGATATAAAAATGATGAGTAGAAAGGAAGTTATAAACGGAAAAAAACGTGGTCATGATTACCTCGATAATAAGTGAAAATATTTGCTGAATCGTAGGGAAACATGTGTTCGGGTTATTAAATGCGAGAAGACATGCATCTTTTCAAGCGTCAGAGACTGTTCAGGAACTTTCCCGCAAGAAAGGAATCTTCACTAACTTCCCGTTAACAAAAAGATATGTCACTAGAAAGTCGGGGGATTATCTGTATCGGGTAAAATCAGTCTATAAAAAATTATCGAATGATAACATGACACGTGGAACCAAAGATAGGAAAAGGGCAAGTCAGGGAATAACCAATTTCCAATATAACGAATGCAATAGATATCGGATAAATCCCGAAGGGAGCGGAACCGACGGGAGAAGATCAAAAATTTGTCATCGGATAGCATTCAATGACGAAATATTTGCTAACATTAAATGAGTGATCGTTGCAGAGAATATTTTCATTCATGGTCTGCCATTACGCGTTCATCAATATCTCTTTTATTATCATTTAAGAGGAGCTTGATCCTAGGATCTTACTTCCCTAGGTAAAGCTATAAATAGCAGGCTCAGCAGCCGTTGTAAGGGGATGGATATATTCTATATAAAAAAGGCTATGTTTTACTACTTTTGCTCTCAATTAAACAATTTGATTTGCACTTTATTGTTGCTTTCATTTTTGTCTTCAGAGGCATTGTGTTCAGAGCCAAGCTTGTCTTCTCCTCAAATTTCAATTGCTAATCTCAATTTTAATCTTATCTCTTTATTTTCTGGATCAAATCTGTTTGCTTGTCTATAAACTATATAACAAAGTTAACTGTACCATTTTACGGGTAAACAATAATAACATTAACATTCGTAATCCAGACATGCAATTTTAATTTTGAAAGTGATAAGATTTTATTAAATAAGTAATACATCTTAAAATGGTGTAAATTCTCTTGAAGTGTAAAACAAAAAAAATTATCATATAAAGCAGAATAAATTTGCAACGAAAAAGAAGAGATGTTAGTGGACGGGTAAATTTAGTCTCCAATACAAATTGTTCTTTTTCAAATGAATTTTTTGGAAGATTATCTAAATAACTAAATCCGTTTAGGACTACGATAAATAGGATCTTAGAATCATATCTTTATAAGGATAGATTATTAAAAAATATTATATTTCAAACAACTTATTACCTTGACGATTTTTAAAATTGGGTTTAAATGAAATTTGAGTTTGAATGGAGTTCTAAGTTCCTAACCTCTTATATATACGCCTTCAGTGACACATAAATGAATGTTGGATTAATGTTCTCACAGTCACTCTAGCATAACTTCTTTCAAGAGTTGTTTCTTCTCCTGATTTTTAGCTCTATTCAGGCTAACCAAGTTTTTTATGACTGTGGTTAATTTAAATTTAGAAGCATGATAAATTTTTGAAAATAGTATATATTTATATCTATATCTATCTTGGATAACTCGAGAAGGATTTGGCGCTTTAAATTAAAAGTTGGCAATTTAAAAAATTAAAGAAATGAAGAGTTTTACTCAAGTTTGACTTTTAGGCTATTGTGCTCTGATCCATGTTTTGAGCTTTTGGATATGTTAAAAGAGGTTATTTGGATTTTTTGGGATGGTTTTGAGGTGACCCGAGGGGCTCGAGTGTGATACGGACACATTTAGTGAAAAATTAGAATTTGAAAGTTAAGAAAGCTTAAGATTTTAGTTTGATGTTTGATTTTTGGTTTTGATGTTATTATTCATGTTGTGATCCTTTGGACAAGCTTGTATAGAGAATATGAACTATATAGACTGATTGGAAAGAGTTCCAAGGGGCTCCGGTGAGTTTCGATGCGTTTGGGCATGTTTTGAAAGAATTGAGTTGCTGAAACTAAGTTTCTCTATTGCTAAGTTTGACTTTAAATGGCTATTTCTCTCAATATATAATAAATTTTGAGATGAACCAGAAAAAAAGTTGTAGTCATTTGAATCTAGTTCCAGAAATTTCAACTGTTCATCAATCCAACATATGTACGAAAAGTTATGATATTTTTAATGAAGGGAGGGCAATACTGTTTATTTTTGAAAAATTTCTACAATTGTTATATAACTACATTTAGTACTGTGGATTTCATTTTTATATTTTCGGAGCTAGAGATCTCAAATTGAGGTATGTTTTAAAGGAATTTAATCTGCTTCATTAGGGCAAGTAATCCTAACTTAGACCTAAGATTATTACAAGAATCTAATATCAATTTTGCCTTAGAATAAAGGAATCTAAAGGTAGAAAAGGTGAGTTTTGACTTGAAAGATAAGAAAGTATATTTTATGGATTTGAATACTGATTTGGCCTCAGATTTAAAAACAAATTACATCTTTAGACTCGGGAGGTTATGGGTGATTAGGATTTGAACTTAGTCCCGTGTTTTGACTATGTGGGCCTGAATTGACTTTTTGTGAACTTTGAGATTTTGATAAAAATCGAATCTGTTTTTCGTTGGATCAATTTCTATTGCATTATTTGACCTCGTTGAGTATTCTTTGGCTAAACTTTAGACATATGGAGGCCGAAAATAGAGGAAAAGGAATTTTTTTTAAGTTTGAAGCCTACTCCAAATAAGATAAGTGTCTTTGCTAGCTTTGATTTGAATGAATTTTCATAAAAGTGTACTTATGTGCAAATTATTACGTGTTTGAGCGTGACGTATATGTGAGGTGACGAGCGTATAGGCGGGCGCTGAGGTTATAACATACTTGGGGTGGAATTTAGGCCTCTTTGTTTTTTGTTTGAGTTATGTTTCTTCTTGTCTATGCTTTGTTGGCTTGTATGACTACTTGAGCAACTGTAATTATGCTAGATAAAATGTCTAAAATTTTGATGCTTTATTTTGACATGAAGGGCTATACGATTTGTTGGATTAAATTTGACGACTGGATAGGCCATTTTGAGTCCTAGCTCCTTTTTTTTATACTGCAAGACCTCTCATAGTTTTATATCATATGACTTGTGTGCATGGCCTGTGTCATTTTTTTGAAAAGCTTATATGTAAAATTTTAAAGAAATTGTGATTTTTTGCTATAAAAACGACTTGACTTGACCCTGGTTAATGTTTTTTGTAAACGACTTGGAATCGGTATTTTGACGATTCTAGTAAATTTGTATGATATTTTTGAATTTGTACACATGTTTGGTTAGGGTCCCGGGTGACCCGAGGCCATTTCGGCGCATTATGTGAAAAGTTGGAAAAATGAGCTTTAAGTTAAAAACATTGAGTTTTGGTGATCGATTCTTGATATTTGATGTTATTTTTATGATTTGAGGTAGTGAACGAGTTTGTATGATGTTATTATACTTGTGTGACTAGAGCTCGAGGGGCTCAAGTGAGTTTCAGATGCGTTTCGGATGATTTCGGATGATTTCGGAATAGTTGATGCATAGTTGTTGCTGGTATGAACTTGCAGGTCTCGCATTTGCGAAGACCTGATCGCAACTGCGAGCCTTGCATTTGCAAGGTCAGGCTCGCAAATGCAAAGTGGGACTTGGAACAGGCAGCTTCGCCTTTGTAAAGAGATAGTCACTTTTGCGAAAGGTGGGTGGCATTTTTTGATGCTTTTGTTGCAATTGTGACAATGAACAGGTGGCAAGCAGCTTCGCAAATGCAAAGCTTAGTCTGCTAATGAAGGGGGCCTTCTCAAATACGAAGGTTATGTGTCATTTTGTGACAAAAGCAAGGCTGAGAAGCTGTTTGCTTTTGCGATGGTCGCAATTGCTAACAAGGCATCTGCAGCTAGGTAAAAGTTGGAAAAATACGGACTCAGCTCATTTAACACTATTTTTGAATCCTAAACTCCATATAGGCTATTTATGAAGAGGAATTTTGTCCCAAATTCATTGGTAAGCAACTTTAACTTATTTTTAATTAATTTCAATAGCTTTTTCATGAATTTTATCATCAAATCTATGAATTCCAAAGTAGAAATTGGAGGTATTGGGTAGAATTTAAGAATTGTGTAAAATTAAGATTCTGACCTCGAATTGAGGATAGATTTTGAAACAAATCACATATCCGAGTTCAGGGGTGTAACGATCCGATTGGCTGTTTTGAGATTTGGCTTTCTGTTCTGTGGTTCGAGGTCTTGAGGGCTTCATATACTGTATTATGACTTGCGTGTATAGTCGGATTTGATATTCAGATGTTCCGGGATTTACTTATGATGAGTGATTCTAATTTTAGAAGCTTAAGTTGAAGATGTTGACCAAAGTTGATTTTTGTGAAAATGACCCTGGAATGGTGTTTTGATAGCTCTGTTAGATTCGTATTGTTATCTTGGACTTGCGCGTATGTCTGGAATTGAACTATGTTGATATCGGGTTTGGATTGTGATTTCGGGAGTTGTAATACATCTGTTGTGTGATTTGGGACTTTGATGCAAAATTTGAGGTTATTCCGAGTTGTTTACGCTTGTACATCATATGTTTTGAATTTGAAAATTTGGATTAGTTCCTTAGGCTTGAATTGAGGTGAAATTCATGATTTCGATGTTGTTTTGTGTGATTCGAGACCTCGAGTAGATCCATGTTATGTTTAAAGATTGATTGATGTGTTTGGATATGGTCACGGGGATCTTGGGTGTGTTTCGGATTGATTTCTCATCATTTTGGGTTGTGTTAGTATTGCTGAAGACTACTGAGTCTGGTGTTTTCGCACTGCGGAAGTTGTTTCGCATATTCAAAGACGCAGGTGCGGCCTTGGAGGCGCGGATGCGGGAATTGGGCTGGAGGTGCGGGGACCACAGATGCGGATGTTGGATGCGCAGAAGCACGACCGCAAATGCGGCCGAGGGACCGCAAAAGCGGGAGGTCGAGGGTTTAAGTGGAGATTGTAGATGCGGGCTTTGTGTCCGCAGATGCATTCAATTATCCGCAAATGCGAAAATACTGGAATTCTTTCAATACCATCAACTTCGGGGGTTTGAATTCTTTTTCATATTTGTAACCAAACTTTTATAAATTATATCACTAATAATAAAATAAAAAATTATATTCATATATGATCTCAACTGAAATATATATATATACATATACATATATATATATATATATATATATATATATATATATATAAATTGTTGGTAAATCTTGACTATCATAATAATCTTTTAGGAAGATTCTGCTTCAAGGGAAGCAAAGAAGAAACGAAGTTCGTTGCAAGATGATAGTCCAGAATATTCATTATAGAGGTAATATAGTAGCAAACATGATGGACAGGTGGTTAAATTTATACCCCTAATTTTTCTGCTAAGTCATAATAGGGGTGGAGGGAGAGGTAGGAGATATTAGGTGTTTGAAAGCTGGGTTTATCTAAATTTCTTTTTTGTCATTTGGTATACTTGTACACATTTTTTCCTTGGTAAATAAACTAATTTATTATTGTAACGATCATAAATCCCACCATAATCGTTATGGTACTTAACACAACCCGCCAGGTAAGCTAACACCTAAACATCAGCCAAAATAAGATAATAAAGGATAATTTGCTTACATAATATAAATAACATAAATAAATCTCAAATCAATAATAACCAATGCGGAAAATACAACAACAAACTTCCAAAATTTGGTAGTGCAAAGTCATGAGCAACTAAATAGAGTACAACTAAGTCTTAAATATAAGAGCACTGTCTGAACAAAAATAACATTAGAATAGATAAGAGGGGGACTCCATCAGCTGTGAATCAAGAGCAACAACTCACCACGAAGTCTCCAGTATTATACTAAGTGCCCTCCTGAATGACGCTAGGTCTAGTGCCAGGATCTGCATAAAAATATGCAGGAATAGTTTGAGTATAAATACAACATATATCCAGTAAGTATCAAATCTAACATCGATGAAGTAGTGGCGAGGTTTAGACAAAAGTAATACAATTCCGAGACCTGATAAGCTCATAACAGGGTACTATAAATAAAGGAACAATCATGAAATTTAAATAATAAGGTACGCTACCAAGAATAAGCTGTTAAGCATTCTTTCCAAGTAAATTGATCGGGAATGCAAGTAAGGCATAGTATCAGAATATATGGATGATAGGAAAACAGCTAATAACAGCTAATTAACATGATAACCAAAGTAAGAAATACATAGTAGAGGCCCCCAGAATAGCATCACTACTTAGTTTTACAACAGAATACGGTAAAGGAAACCAACAGCCAGGAATAGCCATAATACAACTTCTGGGTTACGCCACGCAACTTGATCCACATATATAATACTAATATTTAATTCTCTTACGGCGTGCAACCCGATCCATATATAATAATAATACCGTTGCGTCGTGCGACAGATTCCGCCTCCCCCCCCCAAAACACACACACACACACACACACACACACACACACATATATATATATATATATATATATATATATATATATATATATATAATGACTACCAACTATGGCGTATCTCGAAACGTAACACAAAAAGGGAACTAAACACATAAATCCTCTAAGACTATCAAATATAACAAACTAAAGTGAAATGGAAACCAAGTAAGGCATGAGAAAAGTAATAGTATCTATTTAATAACAAAAAGAGCATTGAACAAGTAGAGGCGGACAATGAATACAGAGAAGCATTTAGCAAATAAAAGCATGTAATAGAGAATGCATGTATTTAACAAGCAAACACATGTAGCAATTAAGGCAAGTAATAAGTAATAACATGGAATAAATGAAGGCCTGATATAATTGAAGACATGCGATTAAGTAGTCCACCCTGCATGCTTAAAGCCACGATAACGCATATACACTCGTCACCTTGTATATATGTCGTCCCCACGCATAAATCACATAGCAGATAGACCAAATAAGTCTTAATTTCCTCAAGTAAAGGTTAGCCATGACACTTACCTCTTTCCGGAACACAATCAACAATCAACCATGGCTTTCTCATTAGAACAAGCCTCCAAACCAACAAATCGAATCTAGCCAAATATAGTCCAAACAATTCAAAATAAGCTTTAGAACTACCCATGAACGAAAAAAGTTCAATCTTGATCATAATCGAAAAGTCAACAAAAAGTCAACCCGGGCCCACTTGGTCGAAAATCGAGATTAGGACAAAATCTTAATTACGCACTTACCCTGAGCCAAGATATGTGATTTTTTTTGAAATTCGACCTCAATTCGAGGTCTAAATCTCAATTTTATAAAATTCTTAAATTCTACTCGAAACCCCCAATTTCTACTTTACAATTCATAAATTTGATGATAAAACTCACGAAAAGGTAACTGAAATTGATTGAAAACAAGTTAAAGATTCTTACCAATGAATATGGAAAGAAATTTCTCTTCAAAAATGGCCTTTATGGAGTTTAGGGTGCAAAAATAGTGTAAATGTGCTAACACCCAATGTTTCAAACTTTTACCCAACTGCACATGTCGCAATTGCGAAATCTTTTTCGTAATTGCGACTATCGCAAAAGCAAACAATTGTTCGCAAAAGCGAACAACTTCTCAGCCTTATAGCTGTCGCAAATGCGACATGACCTTTGCATCCCCTTCATCGCAAATGCTGATGGACTAAGCTTCGTATTTGCGGAGCTGCCTGACCCTTGTTCATAGTTGCAATTAAGACCAAGGCATCACAAATGCGACCACCCGCTTTTTGCAAAAGCTACTATCTCTTCGCAAAAGCAAAGCTGCCTATTCCCAGTCCTACTTTGCATCTGCGAGCCTGAAATCTCAAATGTGAGGCTCGCAATTGCGATTAGGTCTTCGCAAATGCAAGACCTGCAAATTCACACCAACAAGGTTAAGCATTAGCTAATCATAATCATCTGATACACACCCGAAACTCACTTGAGCCCCTTGGTCTCAAATCCGAACATCCACGGCTTCGCGTCACCTGAGATCGCAACCAAATATGCGTTCAAGTCCAGAAACATCATACGAACCTATCAGAATCGTCAAAACTCTGATCCGGGGTTGTTTACGATAAATTTTGACCATGGTTAACTCAAGTCATTTTTACAGCCAAAAATCATATTTTCTTTAAAATTTAGCATATAAGATTTCAGAAAACAACATGGACCACGCATGCAAGTCATATCTCATCAAATAAAGCTACGGAAGGTCTTATAACATAGAAACGGGAGCTACTACTCAAAACGGCATGTTGAGTCGTCACATACTCCACCTCTAAAAGAAACTCTCATCCTCAGATGGACATAGAAGTATACCTGTACTGGTAAAGAGGTGCGGGTATTTCAGGCTCGACTGATAGCTGTTGTTGTAGGTGAACTCCGCTAGAGGTAAAAATCGGTCCCACTGACCCCCGAAATCTATTGAGCATGACCAAAACATGTCCTTTAAAATCTAAATAGTATGCTTGGACTTCCAATCCGTCTGAGGATGAAACGTGGTACTCAGCTCGACCCACGTTCCTAACTAACACTACACGACTCTCCAAAAGTATGAAGTGAACTACGTGCTACGGTCAGAAATGATGGAAATGGGCACACCGTGCAAGCGGATAATCTCCCGAATATAAATCTAAGCCAACCATTCTGATGAATAGAACGTCATCACCGAAATAAAATGTGCCTACTTTGTCAACCGGTCCATAATAACCTAAACATCGTCATATATCCTCAAGGTTCGTGGAAAGTCTACCATAAAGTCCATAGTGATGCGTTTCCACTTCCACCCTTATCCCCAATCTTTGAGTCAACCCACCTGGTTTCAGATGCTCATACGTCACCTATTGACAATTCAAACACCGAGAAATATGTCCAACAATATCTTTCTTCATCTTCTGCCACAAATAATGCTACTTCAAGTCACGGTATATCTTTGTGACACCAGATAAATGGAATATCGTGAATTGTGAGCCTCCTCAAGGATCAACTCTCTCAACCCATCAGCATTCAGATCACAAATCCAGCCCCGAAGCCGCATAACACCATCATCTCCAATCACAACCTCCTTGGAACCACCCCATTGCACCATGTCTTTAAGCACTAACAAGTGAGGATCATCAAACTGGCAAGCCTTGATACGCTCCAACAATGATGACTGTGCCACAACACAAGCAAGAACCCGGTAGTCTCCAAAACATCCAACCTCATTAACCAGTTGGCCAAAGCCTGAACATCCATGGCTAATGGCCTCTCCACTTCCGATAATAATGCCAAACTGCCCATGCTCTCTGGCATTGGCCAACATATTGGCCTTTTTCGGATGCTATGAATATGTGATATCATAGTCTTTCAGCAACTCTAACTGTCTCCGCTGTCGCAAATTAAGGTCCTTCTGCATGAACAGGTGTTGGAGAGTCTAATGGTCGGTATAGACCTCACATGGAACGCCGTAGAGATAGTGCCTCCAAATCTTGAGCGCGTGACATTGGCTGCCAACTCCAAATCATGCACAAGGTAATTCCTCCGACGAACCTACAACTAACGAGACACGTAGACAATCACCCTATCGTCCTGTATCAATACCATGCCAAGTCCAATACGTGATGCATCACAATACACAGTGTAAGATCCTGAACCTGTGGGTATCACCAATATTGGGGTTGTAGTCAATGCAGTCTTGAGCTTCTGAAAGCTTCTCTCACACTCATTGGACTATCAAAAAGAGCACCTTTCTGGGTCAACTTAATCAATTGGGCTGAGATAGATGAAAACCCATCTACGAACCTGCGATAATAACCTATCAAACTCAAGAAGCTCTGAATCACCATAGCTGATGTAGGTCTAGGCTAGTTATGAACTGCCTCAATCTTCTTTGAGTCCACCTTGATACCCTCGGAAGACACCTACTATCCTGTATCAATACCGTGCCATGTCCAATACACGATGCATCACAATACACAATGTAAGATCCTGAACCTGTGGGTAACACCAATATTGGGGTATTAGTCAATGCAGTCATGAGCTTCTGAAAGCTTGTCTCACATTCAATGGACCATCTGAAAAGAGCACCCTTCTGGGTCAACTTAATTAATGGGGTTGAGATAGATGAAAACTCCTACACGAACTTGCGATAATAACCTGCCAAAATCAAGAAGCACTAAATCTCCATAGTTGAAGTAGGTCTAGGCTAGTTATGAACTACCTCAATCTTCTTAGAATCCACCTTGACACCCTTTGAAGACACAACATGACCCAAAAATGCAACCAAGTCTAACCAAAACTTGCACTTTGAAAACATGGCATATAACTGGCGATCCTTCAAACTCTGAGCATAATCCATAGATGTTGATCATGCTCCTCTATACTGTATGAATAAACCATAATCTCATCAATGAAGACAATCACGAAGGAATCCAAATAGGGCTTGAACACTCGGTTCATTAAATCCATGAAGGCTACTAGGGAATTAGTTAAGCCAAATGATACCACCAAGAACTCGTAATGAGCATAACGAGTCTGAAAGGCTGTCTTAGGGATATCTGATGCCCTAATCTTCACCTGATGGTAGACAGATCTCAAATCAATCTTGGAAAACACCTTGGCACCTTGAATCTAGTCAAATAAGTCATCAATCCTCCACAACAGATACTTGTTCTTTATAGTGACCTTGTTCAACTGTCCATGATCTATTACATCCTCATCGACCTGTCTTTTTTCTTGAAAAACAACATCGGCACACCCCAAGAGAAATATTCGGTCTAATGAACCCCATGTCAAGCAAATCTTGCAACTGATCATTCAATTCTTTCAACTCAGCTGGAGCCATACGGTATGGTGAAATAGAAATAGGTTGTGTGCCAGGAACCAAATCAATGCAAAAGTCGATACCCCTATTAGGTAGCATATCTAACAAATATGTAGAAACACCTCAGGAAACTCACCCAAAACTGATACTGAATCCATAGAAAGAACCTCTGCACTAGAATCACATATATAAGCAAAATATGCCAAACACTCACTCTCGACCATACGCCGAGCCTTCAAATATGATACCACCCTTCTAGTGGAGTGACCGAGGGTCCCTATCCACTCTAATCTAGGCAACCCCGGCATGGCTAAAGACATAGTCTTGGCATCATAATCCAAGATAGCATGATATAGGAACAACCAATCAATACCAAGAATAACCTCAAAATCCACCATATCCAACAACAGAAGATCAACTACAGTATCAAAACCATTAATAGTACAACACCACATAGTATTGGAATGACAATCCAAGATAGCATGATATGGGGACAACCAATCCATAGCAAGAATAACCTCAAAATCCACCACTCCAACAATACAAGATCAACTAAAGTATCAAAACCATTAATAGTAACAACATAAGACCTATACACCTGATCAACTACTATAGAATCTCGAACCAGTGTAGACACAGAAACATGAACACCAAGGGAATCACAAGGCGTACTCAAATGTGAAGCAAAATATAAAGACACATAGGAATATTTAGAACACGGATCAAATAATGTCGAAGCATCTCTATGAAAGACTAAGATAATATCTGTAATAACTGCATGAGATGACTCTGCCTAAGGTCTGGCTGGAAATGACTAACAATAAGGCTGAGGGCCACCAACCTGACCTCCACCTCTCGGACGGCCTCTCACTAACTGCCAATCCACCTCTAACTATCTGACCTCCACCTCGGGCTGCCTAACCCATGCCTTTAGCTGGCTAAGCGGATGGTGGAGCAACTGGTGCTGGAACCATGGCATTTAGAGGCTCCTCCAGATGTCGTCACATGTATATTGACTGTCCGATCTCATGATGTATATGCTCTTATTGATCCCTATTCCACCTTTTCATATGTCACTCCCTATATTGCTATGGAATTTGGGATAGAATCGTAACATCTTCATGAGTCGTTCTCTGTATCTACTCCGGTTGGTGAGTCTATTGTAGCCGTGCGAGTTTATAGGAATTTTGTTGTTATGATGCATGGTCGGGACACCATGGCCGATCTCATTGAATGTGGGATGGTTTATTTCGATGTTATAATAGGGATGGACTAGCTTTATTCACGTTTTGCTAAGCTTGATTGCCTAACTAGGATCGTTAGATTTGAATTTCCAAATGAGTCAGTGATTGAATGGAAGGGGGATGATGTGGTGCCGAAGGGTAGGTTTATTTCTTACCTTAAGGCCACCAAAATAATCAACATGGGGTGTATTTACCATTTGGTCTGTTACAGACACTGATGCCGAGGCACCTACACTTGAGTCCATGCCGGTGGTGAATGAATTTCCAGAGGTCTTTTGGGATGAGCTCCCTGGGATACCACCAGATAGGGAGATTGGTTTTGGGATTGATGTGATGCCAGGCAAGCAGCCTATATCTATTTCACCCTACAAAATGGCACCAGCAGAGTTGAAGGAGCTAAAGGAACAATTAAAGAATTTGTTTAAGATGGGCATCCGGCCGAGTGTGTCGCTTTGAGGACCGGTCCTTTTTGTAAGGAAGAAACATGGGTCACTGAGAATGTGTATTGACTATCAGCAGCTCAACAAAGACACGATCAAGAAGAAGTACCCACTGCCAAGGATAGATGACTTGTTTGATCAATTGCAGGGTGCTAAGTACTTCTCCAAGTTTGATTTAAGACCCGAGTATCACCAATTGAAGATCAGGGAGCAGGATATTCCGAGAACAGCTTTCAGGACCCGGTATGGGCACTTTGAATTTCTGGTAATGTCCTTTGGGCTACGCAATTGCGAGCCAGATATCGCAATTGTGATACCTGAGAATTAGCACACCAAATCCTGTATTTCTATTCAAAACCTTCAAAAACATGTCTGAAACACATTCGAGCCCTCAGAGCTCCAAAATCGACATCCACACTAATCTAAAAACATCATACGAACTCGCTCGCGTGATTAGAACACAAAAATAACATCTAAAACTACGAATCGAACACTAAAACACATAAGTTTCAGAGTAAATTTCATGAATCTCTTGAATTGCAACTAAACGTCCGAATCCTACCAATTCAACTCCAAATAATATCAAATTTCACAGACAAGTTCTAAATAGCATAATAGACCTATTCCAAGTTCCAAATCAAATTCAAAACTCGACAGATAAAAGTCAACCTACGGTAAAACTTTTAAACTTCAAATTACTTGATTTCGGCAAAAGAACACAAATCAACCTACGGGCTTCCGAAATCAAATTTCGGGCATACGCCCAAGTCCAAAATCGCGATACGAAGCTATCGGAGCCATCAAAACAGCCTTCCGGGGCCGTTTTCACAAAAGTCAAAGTTTGGTTAACATTTCTAATTTAAGCTTCTAAGTCAAGAATCAAAGGGTTCAAATCAACCCGAAAGCTTCCCGGAACGAAACTAATCAATCCTGTAAGTCATAAAACCGTAAACACACTTGTGTGAAGCATAAAAAGGGTAACATGGCACAATTATTCTAAAAGACCGGTCGGGTCGTTACATTCTCCCCCTCTTAAAACAAACGTTCTTCCTCGAACGTGTACAAGGACACAACTGAAATGATGAATAGATGAGGATAATGACTCTACATGTCGTGCTCGGTCTTCTAGGTCGCCTCCTCGATCGGATGACCACTCTATTGAACCTTCACTGAAGCAATATTCTTTGATCTCAATTTTCGGACATGTCTGTCCAAGTTAGCCACTAGCTCCTCAACATAAGTCAATTCCTTGTCCAATTGGAATGTACTGAAGTCTGAAGCATGAGACGGATCACCGTAATGCTTCTGGAGCATAGAAACATGGAACATCGGATAAACTACAAATAGAATAGGTGGCAATTCAAGTTGTAGGTCACTTCACCAATCCTCTCAAGGATATCAAAAGGTTCGATATACCTAGGGCTCAAATTGCCTTTCATCCCGAACCTCATCACACCCTTCATAGGTGAAACCCAAAGCAAAACTCGTTCTCCAATCATGAATGCAACATCATGAACCTTCCAATCCGCATAACTCTTCTGTCTAGATTGGGCTGAACGAAGCCGATCCTAGATTAACTTGACCTTCTCCAAGACATCTCAAACCAAATATATGCCCAATAACTTAGCCTCTACCTGCTCAAACTATCCAACTAGGGAACAACATCGTCTCCCATGTAGGGCATCATAAGTAGCCATCTAAGTACTCGAATTGTAGGCAAACACCACAAGCGGCAAGAACTGACCCCATGAACCCCCAAAATCCATAACACAGGCACAAAGCATATCCTCCCATATCTGAATGGCGCGCTCGGACAGTCCAACCGTCTAGGGTGAAATTCTTTACTCAACTTAACCCATGTGCATAACTCACCCTGCACAGCTCTGCAGAAATGCAACGTAAACTGCGTGCCTCGTCAGAGGTGATAGATACCGACACGCCATGAAGTCGGAATAATCTCAGTGATATAGATCTAAGCTGCTTTGAATAATAGGTAGTCACTACCAGAATAAAATGAGACTACTTGGACAAACTGTCCACAATCACCCATACGGCGTCAAATTTCTTCGGAGTCCATAGGAGCCCAACAACGAAGTCCATGGTAACACACTCCCATTTCCACTCGGGAATCTCAAGCCTCGGAAGCAAACCGCCTGGACTCTGATGCTCATACTTCACCTGCTATGAATTTAGGCACCGAGCTACATAGTCCGCTATATTTTTCTTCATTCTCCTCCACCAATAGTGTTGCCTTAAATCCTGATACATCTTAGTAGCACCCAGATGAATGAAGTACTGCGAGCTATGGGCCTCTCGAAGGATTAACTCACATAGACCATCTACATTAGGCACATGTAACTGGCCCCGTATCCGCAAAACACCGTCATCTCCGATAGCAACCTCCTTGGCATCGCCATGCTGAACAGTGTCCTTAAAGACAAGCAAATGGGGGTCGTCATACCGACGCTCTTTGATTCGATCATATAAAGAAGACTGAGAAATCACGTAAGCAAGAACTTGACTATGCTCCGAAACATCCAATCTAACAAATTCGTTGGCCAAGACCTGAACATCGAGGGCTAGTGGTCTCTCTGCTACCGGTAGATATGCTAACTACCTAAACTCCCGCCTTTCGACTCAAGGCATCGGCCACCACATTGGCCTTCCCTGGACGATATAAAATAGTGATATCATAGTCTTTAAGGAACTCTAACCATCTCCGCTGCCGCAAGCTAAGATCTTTCTGTTTGAATAGATGATGTAGACTCCAGTGGTCGGTAAAGACCTCACAAGGGACACCGTACAAATAATGCCACCAGATCTTCAATGCATGAATAATAGCTGCAAATTCCAAGTCGTGGACAGGATAGTTCTTCTCATGAGTCTTCAGCTACTGAGATGCGTAGGCAATCACCCTACCGTCTTGCATCAACACCGCACCAAGGCCAACATGCGAAGCATCACAATACACAGTGTAAGACACCGAACCCATTAGAAACACTAGCACTGGGGCTGTAGTCAAAACAGTCTTGAGTTTTTGAAAGCTCGCCTCACACTCCTTCCACTCCTTGGCCCATCTGAAAGGAGCACCCTTTTCGGTCAATCTAGCCATGGGTGCAGCAATAGATGAGAAACCCTCTACGAAACGGCGATAATACCCAGCCAAACCAAGAAAACTCTGAATCTCAGCAGCTGAAGACGGTCTAGGCCAACTCTAAACTGCCTTAATCTTCATCGGATCTACCTTGATCCCCTCACTCAACACCAGATGACCCAAAAATGCCACTGATTCATGCCAGAAATCACACTTTAATAATTTTGCATAAAACTTCTTCTCTTTGAAGGTCTGAAGCACGATCCTCAGGTGCTGCTCATGATCTTCCAGACTGTGGGAGTACACCATGATGTCGTCAGTAAACACAATGACGAATGAATCAAGATATGGATGGAATACATTTTTCATCAAGGTGCATAAAATCTGCTGGGGCGTTGGTCAGCCCAAATGACATCACAAGGAACTCGTGGTGACCATACCGAGACCTAAAGGCAGTCTTCGAAATATCTAGATCCCGAATTTGTAGGTGATTAAATAAATCATCAATGTGCGGCAATGGGTACCTATTATTCACCGTAACCTTTTTCAACTGCCGATAATCAATAGACATGCGCATAAAACCATCCTTCTTCTTTACAAAGAAAACCTGAGCACTATAAGACGACACACTAGGCCGAATGAAACCCTTAGCAAGTAACTCTTGCAACTGCTCCTTTAACTACTTGAACTCTGCTAGGGCCATATAATATGGTGGAATAGAAATGGGTTGAGTTCCCCGCAAATAATCAATACCAAAGTCGATATCTCTATCGGGCGGTATTCCCAGAAGATCCGCTGGAAATACATCTTAGAAGTCTCTCACTACCGGAACTGGCTCAACGGTAGGAGTATCAGTACTGACATCTCTCAGAAAAGCTAGATAAGTATCACACACCTTCTCAACTATCCGCTGAGCCTTTGAAAAGATATAACTCTGCTGGGAATAATCTAATGCATCCCTCCACTCTGACTGTGGCAACCTTGGCATAGCCAATGTCATAGTCTTGGCGTGACAATCTAAAATAGCATAATAGGGCGACAACCAGTTCATGCCCAAGATAACATCAAAATCTACCATACTAAGCAATAATAGATCAACTCTAGTATCACAACCACCAATAACCACTAAACACGACCGATGCACAGGGTCCACAATAATAGAATCTCCCACTGGCATGGGCACATAAACAGGAGAACTCAAAGAATCATGAGATATATCCAAATATGAAGAAAAATAAAATGACATATAAGAATAAGTGGATCCCAGATCAAATAAGATTGTTGCATCTCTATGGTAAACCGAAACCATACCTATGATGACTGCGTCTGAAGCAACTACCTTTGTCCTACTAGAAAAGCATAAAATCTTGCCTGGCCTCCCACTCTAGGGCAACCTCTACCCGCCTGTCCCTCACCCCTAGGCTGTTGTAAGGGTGGAGCGGCAACTAGGGTAGCAACCATGACCTGAGAAGTCAATGGACCCGACAGAATCTATGGAGCCTGAGTAGTTTGTGGAGGTGCACCCCTCCTGAGTCTTAGGCAATCTCTAACCATATAATAGGTATCACCATACTCAAAGCAAGTCCTCGATGGGCGTGGCTATTGGGATTGGCTCGGCCCTGGTCGGCTAGACTGACCGCTAAAGGAACCCTGGCAGGAGGTGCACTAGAAAGTGGCTGAGCAAAGTGTGCAACCTGAGATCTCGGAATAATCGGAGAACCACTAGAAACTGGAAGTGCTTAGTGAATTGGATACCCCCTCCAACCTCTGTGCAGTCTCTACCACCTGCTGATATGGGATATCTGTCTCCAACTCTTGAGCCATGTTAAATCTAATGCCATAGTTGAGCCCTCGATAAATCGACGGACTCGCTCTGTGACAGTAGAAACCAAGGCAGGTGCACGTATGGACAAATCACTAAATCGGATAGCATACTCTGAAACTATCATAGTACCCTGGCATAGCTGCTCAAACTCCACGCGCCATGCATCCCTAAGGGTCTGAGGAACAAACTCTCTCAAGAATATCTCTGAAAGTTATGTCTATGTATGTGAAGTTGCATCGGCTGGGCTATCCACCTCGTACACCCACCACCACTAACATGCTGCTTCTATTAACTGAAAAGTGGTGAAAGCAACCTCGCTCGTCTCCACAATACCTATGGTGCATAGAATACAACGGCACTCCGCTAGAAAACCATGTGCATCCTCTGAAGCTAAACAACTGTAAGTAAGAGGGTGATACTTCTTGAGCCTCTCAAGTCTAAGCTGCTCTTCCTCAGATTCTGCTGCCCTAACTATGGGCTGAAGCGGAACAATAGGTTGTGCTGGTATAACCTCTAGGACCTGATCAAAATGGACCCGCTACTCTAGAGTACAGGCTGCGGGAGTCTGAGCTCCTCCCCCAACATGAGATGTGGCTAGTGCAAGTGGAATCAACACCGCCTGAGCTAAGGTACCGAATATGCTTAAGAACTGTGCGAGGGTCTCATGAAGTGCAGAGGTGACAACAAACGCTTCGTGTGCCTATCCCACAACTGGAGTTACTGGTGGCTCCTCTATTGCAACTCGAGTAGGTTATTCAGCTGCACCACGTGCCCCTCCTCGGCCTTTGCCTCGGCCTTTGCCTCGGCCTCTGTCTCGGCCCCAGCCTCTCGCGGCTCTAGCAGGGGACACGGGTGTCTGATCGTCGGATACTGCGCTGCATGCCCTCACCATCTATGAGAGAATAAAAAGTCAAAGATATTGTTTTCGAAGTCAACCAATTCGCATGATAAGGAATCAAAGAAGTCAACCCCAGTGGTAACCACACACGACCGATATGCATGATCCACCACAATAGAATCATCCACCGCTGTAGATACATGAACAAGCATATATAAAGAATCACAAGGCATATCCAAATAACAAGATAGATACGATGACACATGAGAGTAAGTAGAACTAGAATCAAATAACACTGAACCATCCCTATGGCACACGAAAATAATACGTGTGATCATGCGTCGGAAGCAATTGCCCTTGACCTAGCTAGCGATGCATAGCAATGGGCCTGTCTTCCACCTGACTAACCTCCCCCCTAAGGGCGACCTCGAGCCGACTGAGCCCCACCTCTTACTGGTTGTACGACTGAGCTGCGAGTTCTGCTTTAGGACCCTACTCAGAATTCTGGGGCAATCCCTCTTGAGATGACTTAAGTCTCCACACTCGAAACAACCCCTCCTATGAGACTAGGGGTCTTGATAACCCTAATAATTGCCTATGGAACCCTCAGTAAATGGAGCACAGAAAGAACACTATGCGGCAACACAGTGAATAATGATAGAACTGGGCGAGCACTGTATGAACTGTGGCTAACTGATGAACCACGAGGAATCTGACGAGATTCTTTAGCGGGCCTTAAAGGACGACCTCTGGTGTAATGTGATAGGCCTCTAGATGAGGCACCACCAAAACTACCTGAACCACGGGAACTCTTGGCCTCCCGCTTCTCTCAGTTAAGCCTCTGAACATGCTCCGTGCGCCTATCAATCTCAACCACCTGGTCAAACCTAACATCTGTCCTAGCCTCTCGAGAGAACCTATAACATAGACCATAGTTGAGCCCATCAATGAACCTCCAGATGTTCTCCATCTCAGTTGTAACCAACCATACTACATGACGTGCTAATTCCGTGAATTTCATCTCATAATGGTTCACATTCATACCCTCCTGATGTAGCTGTTTGTGCAACTCCTCAATACGAGTATATGGAATAAACTTCTCTAGGAAGAGAAATGAGAACTAATGCCATGTAAGTGGTGTTGCGCCAGCTGGTCTGCCTGACGCGTAGGCCTACCACCACCTCTAGACTGGCCTTGTAGGTTAAAAGTAGTAAAGTCCACACCAATAATGTCCATGATACCCGCTAAAAAAATAATCAGATGGCACCGATCAAGAAAACCCTGAACATACTCAGACTCTCTTTTACAGAACTGCGGAGGACAAGAGCTTTGAAATTGCTCCAACCTCTTCTGCTGCTCATCAGTTATAGATGGTTCAACCACGGCCCAAGCAGCAACAACTAGCTGAACTGGTAATACCCTTTGTGTCTAATAACCCTAAGCTAGCTACTCCGGTGTTTGGGGGTGGGAGTCTATGCTCCTCCCCCAACCTATGAGGTAGCTGGTGCAATAGGTATCATAGCCGCCTGATAAAAGCTCGTGTACACAATCAAAATCTGGGCTAAAGCCCTTTGAAGACCAGGTATATAAATAGGTACCACCAGTGTCTGAGTTGGTCCCACCGACTCCACAATATTCAGAACCTATTCCTCTCCTGGAGCAACTGGTGGCTCCACAAGTGCTTCTCTTGTGTAGTGTGAGCCCACCTCAGCCTCGGCCTCTTGCAGCCCTGACTGGTGCCACTGGTGCCTGTTCGCCCGATCTGGCTTAAAGTGTCCTCAACATCTATGAGAGAATAAAAGAGTAACAGTTCAAACTTCAAAATTTAAGAAATCTCCATGACAAGAATTCAAGAAAGTGGAGTTTCCTAGTAGTTCGATGGCCTCTCGATTAGTACAGACATCTCCCTACCGATCCGTACGACTCTACTGAACTTTCTCATAACCCATACAACCTATGAACTTAGAGCTCTGATACCAACTTGTCACGGTCCAAAACCACCAGTTGGTCGTGATGGCACCTAAAGCACTTAGCAACAAGTGTCATCTACTGATGGCTCGGTCCAACGCCTGGATCTGCACCATTAAGTGCAGAATGTAGTATGAGTACAACTGACCCCATGTACTCAACAAGTATCATAACTAACCTTGGTGAGGTAATAGAAGCAAGAATTATTAATGATACTCGCTAATCACCTGTACAATTCATAAATCTAACAAGTACAGAACAATAATATGATCAAGTCATGAACCCCAGATAAAACAACTTTGGTGCACACAATAACTTAACATACTCTGCTCAGTCAACAATTTAGAATATAAATAAGATATGCAAATGAAATAGGTATGCAACCAAGGAAATTACCAATAAAGAAGAAATGCAATCACCAAATTAAACACTGGCCAGTTTTTCTCATAAAGGCAATACCCAAACCAAACCACTAATCAACTTTCCTTATATCACATGTACACCTGCAAGAGAGATACATGAGAGGGTGAACCTAGGGGAAAGGATCCTTATCCACACACTGCACGGCGTAATCACTTGCCATAAGTACTAATGGCATGGCATAGTCACGTGCCAATAATCACAACCAACTGGCGTAGTCACGTGCCAATAATCATAACCCCTACAGGGTAGTCACGTGCTGCCCATAATCACAACCCGCGTGGCATAGTCACGTGCTAATAATCACAACGTTCACGGTGTAGTCACGTGCCAATAGTCACAACCCGCACGGTGTTGTCGCATGCCTATAATCACAATTGCACAATGTATTCATGTGCCAATAATCACAATCCACACGGCGTAGTCACGTGCTACCAGTTAAATCCATATCACAAAGAGGAAGATATACAAGTTCACATCAACAATGGATATCACATTCCATACTCAAAGACTACTCAAGGCATAACATAGCCTAAGCACTACCCGGAGAATGAATAATACCCCGGTGCTCACAATGGGCTCAACCCCTCACATGTGTGCCACCCATAGCACCTAGCTAACACAAATAACTCAAGCAACTAGTGTCTCAACTAAGTTTAGGTAAGATACTTACTACAAAAAAGCTAAATAAGTAATCTAAGAAGTTCTTCCCGCGTGAATCTACCCTAAGATGACTCGAATCTAGCCAAAATAACTTAATATTATCAATAAAAGCCTTAGGAAATAATATCAAACAATAAAGTTAAGATCATGAATCAATTATGCAAAGTCAACTTCGGGCGCACACCCCGTAACCCAACAAAACTCAAAAATCTTGAACACCCATTTCAACGAGTTCAATTATATGTGTTTCATCCAATTCAAACTTCAAATTGACCCTCAAATCATCATTTTCACTCTTCAAATCCATAGTCCAAAAAGTACCTAATCCCACCTTTAATTCACATAAATTAGGTGTAATAATATATAGAGAATCAATATCTAACACCAAAATCAAGTAAGGATTACTTACCCCTTCAATTGTGATAAAAAGTCCTCCAAAGTTCGCCTTCTGCCGAGCTCCACAACTCCAAATAATGACAAATAGGCAAAACCCTTCGAAATAAAAATAGTTCAGAAATTTTGCATTCGCATAAAATTGACCACATATGAGTTTCAGATTATTTTGACCTTTATTGGCAGTTCTTTTACTGGTGTTTTGCACCTGCAAAGGATTGGTCGCAAGTGAGATGTTGCTTTTACGTGATCTAGTTCGCTTATGCGAAAAGGAGATGGTATAGGTTATTATCGCTTCTACGCATGAGGGGGCGCAGGTGCAAGGTCTCACATGCGTGTGTTGTTTGCAGATGCAAGCAAGGGCTCGCAGATGCAGGGTCGCAGGTTCGACATTAATGTTCCCAGAATGTGGAATCACTGGCATTTTACTATATTTTGACGGTTGGCTCATATTTCACTATTTTGGATTTTTGGAGCTCGGTAAGAGGCGATTTTGGAGGAGATTTCGTTACTACTTTGTGGTAAGTAATTTCTATTTGGATTTGATTATATACATTGAATTCCCATAGATTTACCCACTTTATTCATGAAATTTAGAGGAAAATTGGTGATTTTTTCCTACACTTCAAGACGGTGTATTTTGGGGATTTGGGTACCAATTTGCTCTTAGTTTTGGAATCTAATCAAATATTTGGATTCAACAGGTTTAGGGTCATCGGATTTTGGTATTGGTTCAAGGTTTCAGGCATGCAAGTTCAGGGTTGACTCTTGTTGGCTTTTGGAGAATATCTCATAGATCGAGGCTTTATTGATTGGGACTACTTCCTTTGCCATTGGTTGACTTCCTTTATTGACATTTGGCTAGAGTTGAGTCGGTTAGAATTGTTTTCTCAAGGAAACACGATTTTGAAGCTTTGGACTAGCCTGGATGAGGTAAGTGTCTTCCCTAGCTTTGGTTGAGGGAATTTTTCCTAGTAATTGATATTGTTTGCTACATGTAGGGAGGTGCATATATGATGGTAGACTATAATTACGTATTTTAGTCACTTATTTCACTCTAATTTACTGCACTTTATTTGGGTTTGAGTTTTGATTGGTAGTGTTTTGCACTTATTGTGTGTTTTATACCTTGTAGGAGTGATTCCGAGTTATATAGATGTTTTGAAATGAGTTCGAGCTATTTGGAGGTTTGATGTCTGAGTAAAAGCCCAAGGGATTAAGCAGGTATCGTGTTTGGGGGTCGAGGACCAAGTCTGGACACCAAAATCAAAGTTTGGTCCGTATTCTTAGAATTCCCCACTGCCACTGCGTGTAGGGTGTCGCGCTAGTGCAAATCTTTGTTGTATGTCAGAAATGGCTCTCTAGATTTCCCCATTAATGGCCCGCATGGCGCGTCGCCCCACGCGGCACGCCTGTGTAACTTTTACTGAGTAATTTTTCTATTTCGGCTAGGAGAAGGTGATTTCGTCTAGACCCGACACTACTTGGTATAAATACATGGAAAAATATTTTTTTCTCGACTTTTGATATACTTTTGACCTAAGGAGGCTAAGGAGGAGTGGGAAGAACACGAGGAAAAGGATTTCATCATTCCTTCCTCACTCAAGACCTGAGTTTGGATTGAATTTATGTTTTCCTCTACTTTAATTTAGTTGTGATGAATTACCCCATATTTAGGGTTTGACGGATTTAGTGTATTGATGATTGTTTGTGGATTATAACTCTAGTTTTATGCATTGAAACGTCTGTAGATGATTTAACTGTTGCATCTATCTTCACTTGTTCATATAATCGAGAGAGGCATAACTTGTGATATCCTTGCATTATCTTATTGGTCGAGTTCATTAATTCTTTCTAGTAATTGAAAGAGGCTAGTTGAATTATTGATTAAACCTAGTTAGGATAATAATCGAAAGAGGTTTCTTAAAGACCAATCCACTATGCATTCTTGCATATTTTCACGTGATTAAATTAGTTCATTTCATGAGGTTAAGACTTAATCGAGAGAGGAGTTTTTGCTGAACGTCTGAACAAATAATTTAGTGAATTCGAGAGACTCATTTGAACATTAGAAGTCAATTATCTAGAGTTAGATCCCAACAATTATCTTGCACCTATCCTATCAACCCTTATTTTCTACCACTGATAACTTCCTTGCTTATCCTTTTCAATTGTCATTAGTCAATAGCTTTAGATCTTAGTTAATTGTAGTTTAAAATCATACAAATCTCAGTTATTGATTATCTTGAATATCGATCAAGAAAGAAACTACGAGAATACTGTTTAAATCCAATCCATGTGGAGACAGTAATTAATCTATATTATCTTTGACTAGCGAGCATATTTTGTGTTGTGTTTTGCGCTCGTCAAATTTTGGTGTCGTTGCCGGGGATTGGCAATCAATAGTGTTTGAAATAGTTTGTAGTGCTAATTCAGTAATTTTTCTTTTTACGTTTAATTTTTCCTTTTTACGTTTGGTGTTCTTTGACTGTGCGTAGGTTACAAGTTGCGGTTGGTGTATGACTAGAGCTTCTGCGAAAGAAGTGCTACCACAGGAGCCAAAAATTGAAAAACAACTGCGACGGCTGAGGAAGGAAAGAAATCTCACCGAGACGTTAGAAAAGTTGGGCAATCCTCAACCAATGAAACTCTGCCTGGAAACAGTGATGACAATATGGATTTGGCTGCAAGTGAGGCAGCCCAACGATGAGAACAAGCTGCACGGGAAGCTCAAGAAGCAGCTATTAGAGATGCACAGATTATCTATGAAGTAGAGAGGGGTCGTAGAATTGCCCAAAATCAACCCTTGGCTGCAGAACAGTTTAGAAATATAGCTCCCGCGCCTAGGAGACCACTTAATGATTATGCTAGACTGGTCTACAGTCAAGGTTTATCAAGTGTTAGACCACCTCCAATTACAGCAAATAATTTTGAGTTGAAGCAAGGGTTGCTTCAAACCCTTCATAATTGATGTGTCTTCAGATGGAAGCCAAACAAAGATCCAAACACACATCTAATGGACTTCGAAGAGATTATGAACACCTTTCAATACAATGGTGTGTCATAAGATGCAGAGTATTTAAGGGCATTCTCCTTTTCTCTTAAAGATGATGCAAAGCAGTACCTTCGACGCTTGCCCACGGGATCAATTAGAACTTGGGAGGAGATGACTAGAAAATTTCATGATAAATATTTCTCCTCAACTAAGACGGGCAAGTTTAGAAGAGAAATCCATAACTTCTGCCAGAAAGATACTGGAACTATTCTTGAAGCATGGGAGATGTTTAAGGAGACTGTTCGAAAGTGTCAACATAGAGGACATAAACTTTGGATACAACTCCTGGTCTTTTGGGATGGCCAGGAGAGTATTGACAGAAGAAAATCAACTGGTGTTCACCGGGTTGATTCTAACAAATCTCTGTAGGTATAGATTGATGCTATGGACAAAGAGATAAGAAAGCTGAGCTTAGCCTCGATACAAAGTGAGCCTCACGCAGCTTGTGATATATGTGGAAGAAGACACCCTACGAATGGGTGTCAAGCCTCAATTGAGGAAGTAAATATTGTAGGAAACTACAATTTCAATGCAATGGGTCAGAGGAACCCCAGTTTTTCATGGAGTTCACTTGGAGGTACTACGTATACTTGGCAACGAAACAACTCTAGACCCCAGGGACAAGGAGCTCCAACTTACAAAAATCAGCAACGGCAGCAATTTCAGCCTCAACAGCCCAATCAGCCTGGTATATATGATCTTATAATGGCCTTCATTGTGAAAATTGATGAAAGATTTGAAGTACAAAGGGCAACAATTAGAAATTTAGAGAAGCAAATGGGACAAATTGCAACAATATTATCTTAGAGGCTTTCAGGCACTCTCCCTGCTGATACTGAGAAAAATCCCAAAAAAATGGTTAATGTTGTGACCTTGAGAAGTGAGCAAGTGTTGAAAGAGCCCATCGCGATCCAAAAGGATGTGATACTTGCAAGAGAAAGTGGGGAGCAGTTGAGAAGTGATGATGGCAAGAAGAACGGTCCGATGAAAACTGAGAAGAAGAAGAAGCAAGAAAAATCAAGAAAGGAGAAACGTGAGGAGAGCAAACATATGTCTGCTTTACCTTTCCCTCAAAAGCTATGTAGCGAAAAGCTGGACAAGCAGTTTGAGAAGTTTTTGGATATGCTGAAATAGGTTCATGTGAATTTACCATTCACAAAAGTGCTCTGACAAATGCCTTCTTATGCCAAATTCTTGAAGGAGATCCTAACGAAGAAGAGGAAAATAGAGGAGACTACAGCGGTGAAGCTCACGGAGCATTGCAGATATTGCAAAATAAAGTCCCACAAAAGTGTGGAGATCCAGGGAGTTTTACTATACCTTGCTCATTGGGAACTATAAAGTTTGATAAGTCTTTATGTGATTTTGGTGCCTCAATTAACTTAATGCCTTTATCTATTTACAGAAAACTGGAGAAGGAGATTAGAGAGATAAGGTCGGTGCCAATATCTTTGTAGTTAGCAGACCAAACGACTATAACACCCGAGGGGATAGTGGAAGATGTGTTAGTTTAGGTGTATAAGTTCGTATTTCCTGTGGATTTTATAGTGGTGAATATGGAAGAGAACAAGGGGGTCCCCCTCATCCTATGAAGACCATTCTTAGTGACAGGTAGATCTATATTGGATATACACGAGAGAAAACTCATGCTTAGAGTTGGTGTGGAGACTGTGGCATTTAAGATGGATGTAGAAAAAGGGGTGCAAAAAGAAAAACCAGATGTATGTGTTGAATGGAAAGTGAATGGCTCAAAAGAGAAGGCCGCGATGAGCAAGAAATATAAGTATGGGGTGTACCCCAAAGAGGTTGAGAAGAAGCTGTATGCATGGATGTATGCATTAGTTCGGGCGCGAGGAATAGAGCCCGACTTCGACTCAGACCCCGACTAGATGTTCGGGGAATTTTTCTTTACCTTATGCTTTTTAATTATGTGTCATGCGGATATAACACAACTTAAATTATGGGACGGGGGATATGTTATATGTATGTATTTATAGTAGTTTAGGTTTTCTTTTTGTTAGTTCTAGTAGAAAAGAGTTGAAAAAGACCATAAAATTTTGAAATTTTTGATTTTTCCCAATGGTGGATATCATTCGACGGGTTTCTTGAGGGATTAAAGTCGAAGGAAAAAAGGCAAAAATATTTTCATTTGTTAGGTAGTGTAACAATTACCCCTTGGTTTTCCTTTGTGCCGCGGTTGTTTTTCAAGGATTTTGTTTGAACAGGGTGTAGTTAGTTTTTTTTGTTAGGAGTAGGAAACCTTGTGCTATGAATTGAATTGAGGGAAATACCTCTTAACATTATTATACCTTGAGAACAGTGAGTGTTGTAGTTGTGACGCTTAGGCGTTGTTTTTGCCTCTTGCATTAGTACCTTAAATTGTATGATCTTAACTTTGTTTAACTGCTTTGACTAGAGTGTCTTGATAGTCCAATCTTGAATGAGTTATGTGGCATGTGTGTGTGAGGCTTTGTGTTATTCTGTGCATTGCATTTGATGTCTAGAACTTGCCTTGTGTGTTTGCAAAGCGAAATGGTAGTTTTATACAGTCTTGGAAGGGATATAGGGATTCCTTTGTTGAGTCTGTTATAAGCTTTTGCCCGCCTAATTGTTATGTATCTTAGTTATTTTGAACCTATAATCCTATTTCTTTGGCAGCCACAGTACAAGCCTTACCCATTTGTTTGAATTGACTATCTATTTGAACCTTGTACCTCTCGTGAGCACTTGAAATTGTTATGAATTTTGTAAAAGGTGAAGTGTGGGGTGGTTTGTTTGTCTTTTGAGAGGAACTATTGAAATAAGGAAGAAGGTGCATTGTTTGAAAAAATTAAGAGCCACTTGAATTGAAAAAGAAAGAAAAATAAGTGTATGATTGTGAAAAATATTCCTTGATAGTGGTAACTTGATGTAATTGTGTTTAAAGAAGTAGGGAGTTAATATATACTGATGTGAGGATGAAGCTTTGGTTGGACTTGAGTGTGGGGTTTTAAACGGTTACGTGTATGTATTAAAGTGTTTAGGGAGGTATAGTCACTCTTATATTTAAATGTATCATACCCATCCAGCAGCCTACATTGCAACGAAATGAAGTCCTACTTGATCCTTGACTGAATGAGCTCAATTAGTAGAGTAGTACACTATAGGCAAGACTATGGTACGTCTTTTGTGGCATATGAATGTTGTTCTTAGAGTGAGTGAATTCTTTCTATCTTGACTTGCTAATTGTTCTTAAATTTAACTGTGTGTGGAACTACTCTCTATTATTGTGTGAGGGCACTTGATTCATGAAGGAAAGGTAATGTCATTGACCTCTATGTTAGAGTAAGTGAGGTGGTTCTAAATAATGCGTTGTGCTTTTGAGTCAAATCTTGAGTCTAGAATGTTACGGTATTGTGCTTAATCTGTTTTAAATATTCTTGGTGTGATGAGTTATGAGAGTTGTTTAAAAAAGTCGTGTCTATGTGCAGTGTGGTTTTATTTCTCGAGGACGAGCAATGGATTAAGTGTGGGGTGTTGATGGTAGGCTATAATTACGTATTTTAGTCACTTATTCACTCTATTTCATTGCACTTTATCTGGGTTTGAGCTTTATTTAGTAATGTTTTACACTTATTGTGTGTTTTATGCCTTGCAAGAGTGTTTCCGAGCAATGTAGATGTTATGGAATGAATTCGAGCTATTTGGAGCTTTGAAGTCTGAGTAAAAGCCCAAGGGATTAAGCCAGGATCGTGTTCGGTGGTCGAGGACCAAGTCTGGACATCAAAAATCAAAGTTTTGTCCGTACTCTGAGAATTCCCAACTGCCACGGTGCGTGCGGTGCCGTGCTAGTGCAAATCTCTATTGTCTGTTAGAACTAGCTCTCTGGATTTCCCCACTAATGCCCCGCATGGCGTGTCGCCCCATGTGACATTCCTGTGTATTTTTTGCAGTATAATTTTCCTATTTCAGCTAGGATAAGGTGATTTCATCTAGGCTCGATCCTACTTGGTATAAATAAATAGAAAATGTTATTTTCTTGACTTTTGATACACTTTCGATCTAAGGAGACTAAGAAGGAGTTGGAAGAATACTGGGATAAGTATTTCATCATTCCTTCCTCACTCAAGACCCGAGTTTGGATTGAATTTATGTTTTCCTATACTTTAATTATTTTTGTGATGAATTGCTCCATATTTACGAAGTAGTTCTCTTTAGCATTTGATGGATTGATGATTGTTTGTGAATTATAACTCTAGTTTTATGTATTGAAGCATTTTTTTATGATTCAACCGCTGCATCTATGTTCACTTGTGATATCCTTGCATTATCTTGTAGGTTGATTTAATTAATTCTTCTTAGTAATCGAACGATGCTGGTTGAATTCACGATTAAACCTAGTAAGGAGAATAATCGAAATAGGTTTTCCTAAAGACCGATCCACTACGCATTCTTGCATATCTTCACGTGCTGAAATTGGTTCATTTCGTGAGGTTAAGACTTAATCGAGAGAATGGTTTTGCTCAACGTTTGAACTAATAATTGAGTGAATTCAAGAGAGTCACTTGTAACATTAGAAGTGAATCATCTATAGTTAGATCCCAAAAACTATCTTGCACCTATCCTATCACCCCTATGTCTCCCACTGATAACTTCCTTACTTATCCTTGTTTCAATTGTCATTAGTCAATAGCTTTAGATATTTGTTAATTGTAGTTAGAAATCATATAAATCTCAATTGTTGATCATCTGGGATAGCGATCAAGCTAGAAACTACGAGAATACGGTTTAAATCCAATCCCTGTGCAGACGATAAATAATCTACACTATCTTTGACTAGCGAGCAATAATTTTGTGTTGTGGTTTGCGCTCGTCAATATATGAGGTGATGAGCGTATACACAGGTGTCATGGGTATTCATGCTCAGGGTATATTCTAGATTACTATATTCCTTGTTTGGTTGTGTGTTCAACACAATTCCATATTTTAATCAATTAATTGACTATGTGAACATGATAAATCATGCTACAGATATTATACAGCTAGTACTATATTATTTTGAACATGATGAACTAATCTTTAGATTGAGGCTAAACGTGCTACAGATGTAGTCACACGTACGTTATGAACATATATCCGTGCTTGTTCTTGTTTGTGCCTTGATTGGGACGTGCACACTCTAGGAACATATGTGATCCTTCGTATGACTACTTGAACTTGATTTTTACCATTGATTTAGCCATAGTCATGACTCGTCCGCATTTATTATTTTCATGTCCTTGTGCACCTTGTTGATAGGTTTTGAGCATGTCTTTGATGGTAATTTGGAAAATTGCATTGTTATGGTTATGGCACATGTGGACATGTGGGCGGATTGATTAAATATTGACATGAGGACTTTATCGTGCGATTGTGATGATATTGTGGCATGAGGTCTTAGCCGTGCAATTGTGATGATAATGTGGCACGATATCTTTGTGGTGCGATTGTGATGATATTGTGGCACGAAGTCTTTGCCATGCGATTGTGATGATATTGTGGCATGAGGTCTTTGCTATGCGATTGGGATGATATTATGGCACGAGGTCTTTGCCGTGCGATTTTGATTATTATTACGCATGGAGCGAAATAAGTGAGGCGTGTTGCGGGCTTGACCATGTGGAGAATTAAGGGTGGTGATATGCGTATGTGGCGAAATAAGGGTAGCCCTTTATTGATATGCACAGGGCCAAAATAGGGGTAGCCCTTTATTGATATTGCCCATGCGGCGAAATAAGGATAGCATTATTGATGATGTTATATATTGGTTTGGGAAGATTCTATTGATTATGTTTATGTGGTGGTACGAGGGTGACATTCTTGAATGTGCATGTGACTTCTTTAAGTTTGTCATGCATTTTTACATGGTTTTTTGTGTTGCATCAAACATGCTAATCTACGCCCCTGTTATTAATTGATGATCTGGTTGTCAAGATGGTTTTACCTATGTGGAACTGATATCTCATGTTTTATTGAGTTGTTGGTAGCATATCGGATTGCCGTGCTAAGTAAGTTGTCATCATGCTTTGATATATTGTATGCTTGAAAGGATTATCTTGAACTTATTATTTGGCTATTGATATGAAATCAGATCATGTTGGGCACGGTTTTATAGTCATGTATGAGCATTAAGCACATATATTATATGGTGCATAACTCTTTGTGAATGGGGTTGGTGCAAGTTGTATTTGTTGAACATTCTTATTCGTAGAGTTTGTTTATTACCCTATCCCAATTGTGCACCTTTACTGTTAATATTCTTTATTCTATAATTGTCATTCTAAAATATTTTCTCTGTATTATACATGTTATTGAGTTGCACAGGTTCTGCAATGTGAGTATCTTCTGACTTAAAAACCTCTTCACTACTTCTTTGAGGTTAGTCAAGATACATACTGAGTACATGGGGTCGGTTGTACTCATGCTAAACTTCTGCACCTTGGATGCAGATTCTAGAGTTGCGTAGCTGTGAAAGACGAAGCCTTGCATTGGAGACGTACCAGCATCCCGAATTTATGATATATTTTGTTCATGGTACTTTAGGATTTCATTTCTGTTTATGTAAACTTTAAACATATGTTGTAAACATTCTTCATAACCGCTTTGTAAATCTAATCTTAATGGTTCATGACATGTACTATGGGGTCGGTTGTACATGGCATCAAGATACTTACTAAGTACATGGGGTCGGTTGTACTCATGCTAGACGTCTGCACCTTAGATGCGGATTCTGGAGTTGCGTAGCTGTGAAAGACGAAGCCTTGCATTGGAGAAGTATCAGCATCCCGTATTCATGATATATTTTGTTCATGGTACTTTAGGATTGCATTTCTGTTTATGTAAACTTCAAACAGGTGTTGTAAACATTCTTCATAACCGCTTTGTAAATCTAATCTTAGTGGTTTGTGACTTGTACTACTAGTCCTTGGGATAATTATATTGAATCTGTTTGTTGTCTTATTAATAATATGGATGATTTTCTATTTATAATAGGTGACATCATAACATTGGTGGCATTTTAGGTCATGACACGAGGGGTCGACTCCGGCACTCACTAGCAGTCAAATAAGAACATGAGAGAATAATCTAACCTGAAACTAGATGTGATATCATCAATAAGTATATAAGCTCAAAATACTGCTCATACAGAATTTAGACATGCTTTTCAAATAATAGGAATCAAACAAAATACCAGCATCTCACGTCTCGAATAAAACTTGATACTAGTCAGCAATACCTTCGTCAATTCATAGCATGAGTCTACACAAAATACATATGCATGCTCAAGATCACTTTCTCAACAACACATAGCACAAATCCAAGTTCCCGACACAGGTCACGTATCCAACAAGCACCAAAAGAATCACGGGTGCCTAGGCTTATAAGGCCCAAGTTAACATGGGCAATCACTTGACTCTAGAGAGATGGATCCATAATCCAAGAATCAACAATTTTATATTTAATGATAATCAATCAATCGTTGTGATGCACAATCTGATCCAAATAACATCATAAATCAAATAATCAGTATCAATATCCGTTGAACATCCCTTGGTGCTGGAATCCTCAACTTTTCTCAATAACCACTATTTCCACTCGTGCATATGTATAAGAAACGATCTAATAAAAGGGCACAAGACATGATAATAAGAATGCAGATAAAAGCTCAAATGTCTAAATGATGGCTATGGCAAATCATGTAACTCAATATGTCATAACGGCTCAATAAGTTATTCAAAATGTTCTAGATTAATACATTATAATAAAAGGGAACAAGAACATCATGTCAAATTAATTAGTCATAAACCTCATGTCAAATTAATAAGTCATAAACCTAGGCATGCTTCTAAATCATGAATGTAAATTATCACGTAGTCGTAGAATCAATTTGAACATAGATAGTGAATTTACATAATTCAATAAAAGCACAACTTAAGTCAACAATACCGAATATGATCAAAACCTAGCTACACATATATGCTCATTACTTTGCATATACATGGCTCCTACATCATGAATCAAGTAGCAATTATATCACCTATGGGGAAAATTTCCACTTACAAGGATAGACAAGAGACTTACCTCTGCCTGACAACCTAAAATCATGCAAAAATCGCCTAGCCGTCCAAATTCAACTCCAATTAAGCCAAATCCAGTAAAAAAATAACCCAATAACATCAAATAAGGCAACAAAAAACAACTCCAAAAAATAAAGCTTCGATCTTTACACAAATCCCCAAAAGTCAATAAAAGTCAACCGTCGCCCACACATCCTAAAATAGAGTCAAAGGGCAAATACCGAGTAACCACAACGCCACAGGTCCAAATATGTGATTATATTCAAAAATCTAGTCCCAATCGACCTTCAAATTACCAAAATATACCCTCTTAAGTTGTAGGCAAAGACCCCCAAAAGTGTTCTATAAAAATCCATATTTTATGAGTAGTAATCTATGGGTAATAAAGATATAAAGTCAAATCCAAGTGAAAATTGCTTGCCTCAAATGTAGTAATCAATTTTCTCTCCATAATCTTCATCTCTCGAAGTGTACGGTTCAAAATATGAGAAAATGGTTAAAATTCCAAAATAATAACATTAAATACTCTGCCCATTTATGCCCTTCGTGAACACGACTGTCATGATCCAGAATTCCACCAATGGTCATGATGACACATAGCTTCTAAAACTAGGTAAGGCAGTAACACAATGATACAAAACATCAAAATAAAATATAATAACTATAATTTTTAATATAAAAGCCGCAATAAAGCCAAAACATAGTTACATAAGCCAAACTTCCCAAACCAAGTACTATTGAGTTGTGAGCTCTAAACAAAATAAATAATGAGTCTTAATAAGTACAATAATGTTTGAAAGTAATACAACAGTTCAAAAATAAGAGAATGGGCCTCCAAGGGTTTGTAACGTCCATGTAGCACTACCTTGAATCCTACCTAACGATCAAAACTCACTCTTAAGGACTGCTACCTCACGTACCCGGATATGTACAAAAATATGCAGAAGTATAGCATTAGTACATGTAAATATGTACTCAGTAAGTATCAAGACAAACTTCAGCGAAGTAATGACAAGGTTCCAGTTATGTGATACTCACTAATCAGAGAACCTGTGCAATATCTCAAATAATTGAAAACAAGAATATGACCAGATAAAGTACTATCAACACAACAAAACAAGAGTTATCAACTCATTGCAAGTAAATCATGTTTAATAAAAGTATTATTAATCAATAACAGGTATAGAGTAGCATATTAAAAACAATATGAAATCATTTAAAGTGCATAACAAAGCATAAAGAATGCACTCGGTCAAACAGAACTGCAACTATTATACTCCATGTTTCATCAATAGGAATGTCACCCTTATACTCCGCATATCAACAATAAGAATGTCACCCTTAAACTCCACATATCACAAACAAGAATTCCACTCTTTTACTCTACACATTATAGATATGAATGCCACTCTTATGCTCCACATTTATCAACAAAAGTGCCACCCTTATATTCCACATATCATAGATTTGAACGCCACCCTTATGATCCACATTTCATCAACAAGAATGCCACCCTTATACTCTATATATCATCACAATAAAAATATCAGTCCCAGTATGTCCACATGTACCATAAATATAATAATTCAAGATAAAATTTTATCATCAAGAGACATATTCTCATAATTCATCCAAGCCACCCAGGACCCTGTCCAATCACACCAACAAGTCCATAAATACAACTCGTACCTATCAAAAGCCTACAAACACAAACGATAACATTATGATAATGAATCAAAGGCCAAAATGCAAATCAAACTTCTCTTAACAAGAATCTTCAAACTTCAACCAAGAGTTTGACTCAAGCCTAACCAATCCACAACAAATCCAAACTTTGCACATAAGTCCCAAATGACAAAAAGAACTTATTCCAACTGCCGAAACTAAAGTATGAATCTGATATCACCAAAGTCAATTCTCGGTCAAACTTAGGAACTCTCCAAACCTTCAAATTGCCAACTTTAAGGAAATTGTGCCAGAACACCCTAGGAACCTCCAAATCCAAATTTGAACATACATCTAAGTTCAAAATCACCACAGGAACCTATTGGAACCATCAAATCACTAACCCGGGGTTATTTACACGCAGTCAACTCTTATAACTTAAGCTTCCAATAAAGGAAATAAGTGTTCCAATTCACTCCGCCTTCCCAAAACCAAACCAACCATCCTTGCAAGTCACAAAATAATAAATAAACATATAAGAAGTATCAAATGGGGAAATGGGGCTCAAATACAATAAATGACCGGTCGGGTCGTTATAACTTCCACTGTCTCACGTTTGCAAACCACACAATGCCACATCCCAGAAATCTTCCTTTGCGAACGCGATCAGAGTCCTGCGAACGTGAAGGCCAAAAACCTCTTTTCTTTGCGAACATGGCACACTCCCTTACAAATGCGAAGCTCTTCCCCCAGCTCAGCATCCTTCTTCGTGAATGCAAAGCAAACAGCCCCAGCACCTAAATCCTTCATAGTGAACGTAGTACCACCCCCGCAAACGTGATGAACACCTCACACCAGCAAATAACAGGTACTTCCAACACATGAAAATGATCCGGAGCCATCCAAAAACACGCGTCCTTGGGACCCCATCCAATCACACCAAGTCCCAATACATAATCCAAACTTGTCCAAATGCTCAAAATGCCTCAACTAACATCAAAAGCACGAATCGATGATCAAAACACATGTTAAGCTTCTCTTAAGTTCATCGAATTCCAAACTTCAAACCAAGCGCCTGATTCAAGCCTAACCAATCTGGATTACATACAAACTTGTGCACAAGTCCCAAATGATAAAACTAACCTATTCCAACTTTCCGAAACTAATATTCGGATATGATATCATCAAAGTATTGCAATCCCCGATCAAACTTAGGAACACTCTTAACCTCCAAATTACCAATTTTCGACAAATAGTGCCAAAACACCCTAGGAACCTCCAATTCCAAATCTAAACATGCGTCCAAGTCCAAAACAACCATACGAACCTATTGGAACCCTTAAATCATGAATCTGAGGTTCTTTACACAAAAGTCAAACCTTAGTCAACTCTAAAACTTAAGCTGCTAAAATGAGACTAAGTGTTTCAAATCCCTCTTAAACCTTCCCAAAACCAAACCAACTATCCCCCACAAGTCACAAAATAAAAAACACATGTACAAGAAGTATCAAATAGGGAAACAGGGCTCAAATACACAAAATGATTGATTGGGTCATTACATTCTCCCTCTCTTAAACAAATATTTATTTCTCGACTAGGTCTAGATTCATACTTAGAGTGCCAAAAACTGAAGATATCTACTCCGCATATCATGCTTGATCTCCCAAGTTTCCTCCTCAACCGGTTGACTTCTCCACTGAACCTTCACTGATGAAATATCTTTCGATCTCAGCTTCCAAATCTGCCTATCCAAAATGGCCACCGACTGTTCTTCGTACACTAAGTTCTCATCAAATTGCTCCTAGCTAAAATCTAACACATGTGACTGATTCTCATAATACTTTCGAAGAATGGAGATGCAAAACATTAGATGAACTCCATACAAGTTGGGTAACAAAGCAAGTCTATAAGCTACCTCACCAACCCTCTCTGACACCTCAAATGGACCGATATACCAAGGAATCAATTTGCCCTTCCTCCCAAACTTCATCACAACCTTCATAGGAGAAACTCTGTGAAGAACCTTCTTACCCTCCATGAAAGAAAACTCATGAATCTTCCTATAAACATAACTCTTTTGCATGGAATACGTTGTACGAAGCTGCCCGTGAACCAATTTCACCTTCTCTAACGCATCCCGAACCAAATCGGTGCCCAACAACCTAGCCTCCCTATTCTCAAAATCAACCAATCGAGAATGATATCGCCTATTATATAAGGCCTCACACGGAGGCATCAAGATACTCAACTAATAAATTTTGTTGTATACAAACTCTGCTAGCAATAGAAAATGATCCAACTGGCCGCCGAAATTAATAATGCAGGCTCTCAATATATCCTCCAAAATCTGAATGGTCCGCTCGGACTGCCCATCTGTTTGAGGTCCAAATATTGTACTCAACTCCACCTATGTGCCTCACTCATCCTGCACGGCTCTCCAAAAATGTAATTCAAATTGAGTTCCACGATCCAAGATGATAGACACCGGCACACCATGCAAGCAGATAACCACCCTCATCTAAATCTTATCCAACTGCTGCGATGTGTACGAAGTCATGACTGGAAGAAAATATGCAGACTTGATCAATCTGTCCATAATGACCCAAATTACATCAAATCTCCTTATGTCTGTGGCAATCCTAAAACAAAGTCTATAGTGATCTTCTCCCTTTTCCATTCTTGTATCTCTAATCTCTAAAGCAAACTATCCGATCTCCGATGTTTATACTTGACCTGTTGAAATTCAAACACCGAACAATATATCCAACATTGTCCTTTTTCATCCTTCTCCACCGGTAATGCTACTTTAGATAACGGTATACTTTTGTAGCACCTAGATGAATAGAATACCTCGAGCTATGAGCCTCCTCAAGAACCAACTACCTCAAGTCATCTACATTAGGAACACAAATCTGACCTTGAAGCCGTAATACACCATCATCATCGATAATCACCTCCTTAGCACCACTGTGATACACTGTGTCCTTTAGGACAAGAAAATGGGATCATCATACTGGCGAGCCTAAATGCACTCATACAATGATAATTGTGAAACAACATAAGCAAGGACTCTACTCAGCTCCAAAAAATCCAATTTCACCAATCTGCTAACCGACGCCTGAACATCCATAGCTGAGCATACACACAATGCCAACCCGTAAAGCATCACAGTAAACCATGTATGACCCCAATACTGAATGCAAGACCAAAACTAGAGTTGTAGTCAAAGCAGTCTTGAGCTTCTGAAAGTTCTCCTCACATCATCTAACCACATGAACAGAGTGCCCTTCTGAGTGAACTTAGTCAATAAGGCTGCAATAGATGAAAATCCCTCTAAGAAGTGACAGTCGTAACTAGTCAAACCCAAAAAGCTCCAAATCTTTGTAGCGGTGGAAGGTATAGGCCAACTCTAAACTGACTATATCTTCTTCATGTCCACCTTGATCCAATCACTACATACCGCATGACCCAAGAACATCACTGAGTCCAGCCAAAACTCGCACTTGGAGAACTTAGCATATAGCTTCTTCTCCCTCAAAATTTGAAGTAGAGTCCTCAAAGGCTACTGGTGCTCTTTAGAGCTACGGGAATACACCAAGATATAATCAATGAACACAATGACAAAATAATCCAAATAAGGTTGGAGCACATTGTTCATCAAATGCACGAAAGCTTTTGGGACATTAGTCAAATCAAAAAAGATCACCAAAAACTCATAATGTCCATAACAAATATTGAAGGTCATCTTAAGGATGTCCGAAGCCCTAATCTTCAATTGGTGATACCCCGGTCTCAAGTCAATCTTCGAGAACACTCTGGAGCCTTGATGTTGATCAAATAAATCATCAATGCGTGGCAACGGATACTTGCTCTTGATAGTAACCTTGTTCAACTGCCGATAGTCAATATACATCCTCATAAATCCTTCCTTGTTCTTCAAAAACAACATTGGCGCACCCTATGTTCTTTCAATTCCTTCAAATGCGTTGGAACCATGCGATACCAAGGAATAAATATGGGCTACGTGTATGGAACCAAATTAATACCAAAATTAATACCCCTAGCGGATGGCATGCACGGTAGATCTGCAGGGAACACATTCGGAATCTCCGTCACTACTGCAAATGAATCAACAGTAGGAGAATCGACACTAAAATCTCAAACAAAAGCCAGATATACCAAACACACCTTCTCAACCATCTATTGAGCCTGCAGAAATGAGATCACTCTACTAGGAGTGTGACTGAGAGAACCTTTCCACTCAAACCTCGGGAACCCCGGCATAGCTAATATCATGGTCTTAGCGTGAAAGTCAAGTATAGCATGGTATAGAGATAAGCAACCCATAACCAAAATCACAGAAAAGTCCACCTTACTAAGCAATAAAAGATCAACACTAGTCACATAACCACCAATAGTGACCACACAAGACATATACACACGATCAACCTTAATAAAATCACCATTAGGTGTAGATACATCATAGGAGAATCAAGATAACTATGAGGTATAACCAAATAAAGAGAAAAGTATAATGACACATAAGAACAAGTAGACCCCAGATCAAGCAACATAGAAGTATCTCTATGACATACCGAAACAATACATGTGACCACAGCATCAGATGCCATCGCCTCAGGTCTCCCTGGAAAACCATAGTAATGGGGCTGTCCACCACTGTCTGATTACTGTCAACCTTACCTCCCCCTCTCGAGCATTCTCTCACTGCGTGACCTCCCCCTCTAGCTTTCTAGGCAGGGGTGATTCCATGGATGTTGAAACTATTTACTCAGAACCTTGATGAGATGCGAATCTAGTAAGTCTGGGGCAATACTTCCTCACGTGCCCAAGCATTTCACAGTCATAGCTAGATTGCTAAGACCGGTACTGCCCCTGAGGACTTGAATACGCACTAGAGGAATGTTGAACTGACGAAGCACGATATTAGCTTAATAGAAGAGCACTGAAGGATGACAGAACTAGAGAAATGAAACATGACTGAGACACCGCACCGTGTGTCCCGTGCTGAGAAAAATAAGTTATCTACCCTGATGGCCCCTAACATTTTGACCTCTACCTCAAGATGAGGTACCACTAACTACCAAAATAATGAGGCCTCTTTTCCCTCGTCATAACCTCTCTACCCTGGCTGGAAACAAACTCGATCCTCTGAGCTATCTTTACTGTCTGATGAAAGGTAGTCCCAACCTTTGACTCTCGAGCCATAGTAACCCAAATTCCATAGGTCAGACCCTCAATAAAATACTCACCTTCTCTAACTCGGTGAGAATCAAGAAAGCTGGATGACGAGACAAATCTATGGATCTCACCTCATACTCGATCCCTGACATACGACCTTACTAAAGGTGCTCGAACTAGCCTCTCAAATCATCCCTCGTGGTGTGAGAAATGTACCTTTTGAGGAATAGAAGTGAAAACTGAGCCCATATAAGAGGAGATGAACCAGCTAGCCTGCCCAGCTGATACGTCTGCCACCATCTGCTAGTCACTCCTCTAAACTGAAAGTAGTGAAGTCCACTCTGCTGGACTCTACCAAAACAAAATTTTGAAGCATCTGATAGCACCTGCCTAGAATGTCCTGGACGTCCTCTTAAGCATTTAGCTCAAAGTGTGAAGGAAACAACTTATGAAACCTCTCTAGTCTCTTCGACTTATCAACATACATGGAAGGAAAAGTCTCGGGTCTAGCTGCTACAACCGGCTGCTCTGGAGTACGAGTGACAGGAGTCTAAGCTTTTGCTCCTACCTGATATGTGTCTTGAGCCACTAGAACCACCCCAGCATGGGTAAATGCATCGATGAAACTGACCATCTTAGCCATAGGTTTAAAACATGGGTGCAAAAATTAAACCCTCTACTTGCTGAGGGCGCATTGGAGCCTCAATATGCTCGTCTACGATCTACTCCTCCACCTTCTCCACATATGGGCCAGATGCAACTGCCCTGTCCTAGCCAAGGCCCCGGTGGATGCTCTACCCCTAGCTGTAATTGTACGGACACTAGTTGTATCTTTGGTCCTACCCCGGCTTTTGCCTCTACCGATCATAATCGGTTGTACTACCCCTGCATCCTCTGTTTCTCCAGATGCGCGAGTCCTCATAATATTTGAGACAATTGAGTAGAAGGATTTAGACACAAGTCAATAATCAGCACATGATGAGGAATCAATAAAAAGGAAGTTTTTTAAAGGCCTATAGCCTTTTGAAGATAATTACAGACATCTCTGTACCAATCCGCCAGACTATACTAGTTTTGCTTGTGATTGCGAGACCCTTAAACCTACTGGTCTATTACTAACATTTCATGACCCAAAATTCCACTAAAGGTCGTGATGGAGCCTAACTCACTCGCTAGGCAAGACAACACAGTAACGAGCATAATTTTAAAGAAAATTAATCAACTTTTAACAAAATACTCAATATAATAAGAAAGGCAAAATAATCTCAAGTTTGATAACATAGATAAACTATCCAAGGCAAGGTCTAAACGCGACCAACAACTTCCAATACCGCTCAAAATCCATATCTCACAATCATCATAGGAATCAATAAAAAATTGCCTAACCGTCCAAATTCAACTCCAGTTGACCCAAATCTAGTAAAAACATCTCAATAACATCAAATAAGGCCATAGGAAATAAACTCAAATAATAAAGCTTCGATCTTTACACAAATCCCCAAAATTCGAGCCTAGAGGTTGATCCCGACTATGCATTACCACACGAGTCCAAATATGATTATATTCCAAATACGAGTCCAAATCAACCGTAAAATATCCAAAATACACCCTCTTAAGTTGTAAACAAAACCTCCAAATTTTCATTTAAAAGTTCATGTTTTGGGTGTAGAAATTCATGGGGAATTAAGATATAAAGTCAAATCCAAGTGTAAATTTGTCATGACTCAAAACCTACCTAGTCGTGATGGCACCTAACCCAACCCATTAGGTAAGACAATAGCAGTCAATACAATTATAATAAAATTATTAAGAGCCAATAAGTTGTAACGACCCAGCCAGTCGTTTTGAGCATTTGCAGTTTGTTTGGTGGTTTGAGGTCATGAACAACTTCACATGGTGTATTATGACTAGTGGGTATTGTTGGTTCTGATTTTTGAGCGGTTCAGGGTTGATTTGGATGAATGATTCTTATTTAGAAGCTTTATGTTACAAGAGTTGAGCAAGTTTGACTTTTTGCGTATTTGATCTTAGATCGGTGTTTGATGGCCCTAATAGGTTCATATCGTGATTTTGGACTTGGGTGTATGCTCGTAATTGAATTCAGAGGTCCTTAGATTGATTTAACTTACTTTGGCGAAGGTTGGCAATTTGAGGTTTAGAAGTTTCCTTAAGTTTGATAGTAGGTTGACATTGTGACTATCGGGTCGAGAATTTTATTTTGGGACTTGGAGTAAGTACGTTTTACTAATTGGAACTTATCTGCTAAATTTGGTATCATTTCGAGTTGGTTTGATAGGATTCGGACTCTTGATTGCAATTCTAGGGATTTTTGAGTTTTCTTTTGAAAATCATGCGATTTGATGTCTTTTTCATGATTCTAGATGTTATATTAGTGTTTTGATAACACGATCGAGTTTGTGTGATTTTTTTAGACTGGTGTGGATGTTTGGTGCGAAGCCTCGAGGGCTCGGATGAGTCTCGGATTGGTTTTCAGATTTGTTTTTCTAAACTTTGTGTGCTGGTTCTAGTGTCATCGCATTTGTGATGAAAGGGTCGCAAATGTGACCATTGCATTTGCGAAGTTTTAGTCGCAATTGCGGCTCAGGGCTACTGGGAAGGGACCTCACATTTTCGAGGAAAAGCATCGCATTTGCGATTGCTACTGGGTTCGTATATGGTGCGGAGTACCTATCATATTTGCGATAAAAGCAGGGCTGGGTCAGGCTTTGCATTTGCGACGCCTCTGTCGCATTTGCGACGAATGCATTTTCGAACCTCAGGTCGCAAATGCGACATCTAAGGTTGGTTATAAGTTTGTATTTCGGGACTTAGTCTCATTTTATCACCTTTTGACCCTAGATTCGGTGGGAGGCGATTTTGTGGAGAGATTTTCATGCCAAACTATTGAGTAAGTGATTTTGATTAATTTCCAACTACATTACATGATTATATATGAGAATTGACATCAAATTTATGAAAACCAAAGAGAAATTTTGGAGATTTTTGTCTATGATTTTGAAGAATGAAAATTTGAGATTTGACAGTCGAATTGGACTCGGATTTGAAAACAAAGCACATTATGAACTCATGGGGCTATGGGTAGTCAAGACCTACCCTTATACTCGAGTTTTGACTGGGCGAGCCCGGGGTTGACTTTTGTTGACTTTTGGTGATTTCATAAAGATCATAGCTTTATTTATTAGAATGGGTTTCCTTTGCATTGTTTTATATTATTAAGTCATTTTTGGCTAAATATGAGCGGAGGTGAATTTTAAAGGAAAAGCTATTTTTGAGTGTCAATTTGGCCTAGTTGAGGTAAGTATCTTGCCTAACTTTTTGTGGGGTAGCTACCACTTAGAATTTGGTAGATTGTGTTATTTGAATTTTGTGGAAGATGTGTACAGGAGGTGATGAGTGTGTACACGGGCTTATATGTGGTATTTTGACCAGTTATACTCTTAGGCTTTTTCCATGCATTTAATTGAAATAGCTGGAACATGTTATATCTTCCATTGTTAAATTCACACTCACATGCTCTATTTGACGTTTTTAGCACACGTTCTATCTTTTATTATCTAGTTTTCTCTTGTATGCTTTAGTTGAAGTTGTTGCTTCTTTCATAATCTTGTTACTTCTTTTATTGTTGAATTATTCTTATTTGAAGTTGTTATTACATGATGTCTCTTCGTGTTGTTTTATTCTTATGCAATTGGACGTAGTTGCTATTTCATAATATCTTATTCATCATTAAGCTTATGTTATACACTTAAATTGGACGTTGTCATTTCGTGGGAATACATTCATTTTGAGTTATTTAAGTTGATGTTGTGAAAGCTATTATAAATTGAAGTTGAAGTTGTTGATTTTTAAGAAATCTTTCCTCGTTGAGTATTTCTCATTCATTTTGTTATTATTGAGATTCTTGTTCATATTGTGTTTGAGCCATGGGCTATATGTTGTGGTAATGTTGGTATTGTTGATTTTTGGCAAGTCTTGTGGCATATGCGCACTTGTGATGCGAGTTGATTATTGTGTTGTAATATTGATATGCATGTGTTGGTATAAGGATAGGGGTTGATACGCATGCGGTGAGATAAGGTGGGATTTATACGCATGTTGCTAGTAAGGGAATTACTTGAAGCCACACGGTGAGATAAGGGGGATAAAACACGTGAAGCTATTTTTGGAAAATATTTTCAAAATAAATGCAAGGCTCACGTGGTGATATAAGGAAGATTATGATTGTGATTTGTGAAATGTGAACATGAGCTGTGGTACCTTGGTGTGATTCTTGTTTTATATTCTATGTTGGCACAACTCATTGATTTGAACGGTTATTGTTTTTCCTTGAATCATTTCACTCGTATTGGATTGTATTTGGTTATTTGTTGCTATTTTGGTGTTGGAACGATTTTCACTTGTTGTTTGGGTCATGCATTCTACGTGATTTATTGCATTGCTTTAATGTGCCAATTTGTGCCTCCGTTATTAATTGATGAATTGATTGTCAAGGTGAATTTACGTACGTGGAGTTATCATCTCATACTCTGTTGAGTTGTTGGTAGCATAACAGTTTTAAATAAAGGAATAGTATCATGTTTACTTTAAATGATTCTCAAACGAGACTCACTACCCTAATTGATGCTTATTTTGCTTAAATTATTATCACGATTTACTTTAAATGATTTCACATTAATTCATTCACTTATCTAACGTTCTACTTTATTTTAAAATGTTATTTTACTCCATGTTATATGATTTCTAAACTAAAATCATTTTCCCATTTGATATTCTACCTTGTATAAATTGTACTTTATTATACTCTATTTGATTTCTAAAATAAATTCATTATCTCATTTGACGCCTTACTTTATTCAAGATTGTTATTATGCTTTATTGTGTTTAAATATATCTCTCGAACATTTTTAATTGATATTTGTCATGGATACAATGTACATGGTAGCAGGTGAGCTTTGCCGTGCAAATGTGATTGTTATTGTGGGCACGAGGTGCCATATGTGTAAGATTTGGAATTGTGGATCATGATTTGTGGATACAAGGTGTGGTGTCTCGGGGTAATTCTTGTTGTAAGTCATGTGTTGGGAACGATTTGATTAGTTGAATTGTCATAAGTTTTCCTTATCTGAGTTCATTCATATCTCATCTGTGTTCTCATTATGTTGCTGCTTTATTACTCGTTTACTTCTTGTTTCTATTATTCCATTGTTGGTTTATATTAATATACTTTCTGCTGTTAGCCTTACTTTGATGCTCTTTCCATTGCCACCTTTATGTTAATTTCTTGCACATGTTTTATGTCTAGTGAGTGTCTCGACTTACCTCGTCACAACTCCACTGAGGTTAGTCTTGATACTTACAGGGTACCTATCACTGCCCCAATTTCCCATCTTAGGATGTCGCGATGGCACCTAGTCTCTAAGACTAGATAAGCTTAACATCATTGATAGTTTAACAGAATTTAACAACTAAGATAATAAGTTATTTCGATAAAACTCATAATAACTCAAAAGAGAACATGTGAAACATAATTCCCAAAACTGGTAGAACCGAGTCATCAGCTCTACAGAGATAGTCTAAAACCACTAATATAACATTGTTTGAATAGAAGGTAAACAACAGTAAAAGAAACGACTGTAGGTGACTCCGAGGCTTGCAAGCACCAAGCAAGTATACCTTGAAATATCAAAAATGTATGGAAATCACTGATGTCTAGCATGAGCCTAAGTACCTAGATTTGCAAAAAAATATGCAGAAGCTTAGTATGAGTACACCACAACGGTACCGGCAAGTATCAAGTCTAACCTGGGTAGAGTAGTGACGAGGCTGGGTCAAGACACCTAGGTATAACATAAACAAATAATGGAAGACGAGGAAATAAATGACTACAAGGCAGTTTAATAATGCAAGCTAAAAACAAAATTCAAAGCAATTAAGACAACAAGGAGGTGAACACACAATAAGAACTGCAAGAAATCAATACGGACAAAAACAAGTAAGACAATTAAAGAGATAACAAAACGTTTCAACCAATAAGCCTCTTTAACATAGAATGTGCAACAAGAATCACAACCGATGTACCGCCTCGTATACACATTTTAAAATTCAAAATCACAACCTTTCCTTACACCGTTTCATGAGCCTTACATTAAAGTACTTTTTAAAATATGTTTTCTCGAAACAGCTATACCCACTTTATCCCTCTTATGTCATCGCGTGGCTTCAAGTAAATCCCTATTAGCAACACGCACATAAATTCCCACTTTATGCTGCCGCAAGCACATTAACCCCTATCCTTATACGGTCACATGCACATCAACATCATAATACAATAACAACTCACACCACAAGTGCCATAAGTCACAACTTGCCAATATCAACAATACTGAAATTTCCACAACATATAGCCCATGGCTCATCCATAATACAAACAAGAAGCTCAATATTAACATAATGAGTGAGAATTTCTCAATAAGGAAAGATGTCGCAATAATCAACAATTTCAAATAAGAATAACCCGGCAATAAAGGAGGTAACATGACAATAAGGGAGATAACTAAGGCAATTAAGGCATATAATAGCATGTTTAACAAATAACGGATAGAGCATGTGATAACAACATCAAGTAAGCATGTAAGAGCAATTAAACAACTAACATTATATTTTAATTCCTAATTATATTCATGAAAGAGTCTAAGAGTCTAAACCGGTCAAAATACCACATATAAGCCCGTGTACACGTATTTCACATGATCCACATAACAAAAATCAACCCAAGTCCTAAGGTGTAATTCCCCTACATGAAGTTAGTCAATATACTTATCTTAACCAAGCTAAATCAACCCACTAGTGAGCCTTTCCCACGAAAATCCAACTCCGAATGGCTCAAATCTAGCTAAAATAATTTACTACTATAAATACAAACCATAGGAAACGATTCCAGATAATAAACTTACAATCTTTAAAGAAATCAAAAAGTCAACCCCGAGCTCGCACCTCGAAACCCGAGCAAATTTACAAAATCCAGACACTCATTCTGATACGAGTCCGATCATAAAAAAATTATCCAATTCCAACCTTAAATCGACCTTCAAATCCTCAATTTATAGTTTAGGAAAGCTTTCACAAAATTCCCCATTTACTCCAACTCAAAACACTAATTAAATGATAAAAAAAAAACGATGGAATCATGAATAATAAATAAATCCGAGTCAAAAACACTTACCCCGATCCAATTCATGAAAATATCCTCCAAAATCGCCCAAACCGAGCTCTCTAACTCAAAATGTGGAAAATGAAATAAACCCTCGATTTCACCTTTTCTCTGCCTAGGCTTTTTGCACCTACAGCCTCTCTGTCGCATCTGGGACTTTGCATCTGCGAAAAAGCATCGCAAAGGCAGCCTCACTAAGGTTCAGCGATTTCCGCTTATGTAGCACATATAGCGCACCTGCGCGTCCGCTTCTGCGGAGCCTGACCGCACTTGTGATCCCTCAAGGCTCGCGCAAATTCCACTTCGTCGGACTAGCCATCAATTATGCAGGTACGCACCTGCGCCCAGGCGTCCGCACCTGTAACTTTCCCTTGGCCAACCTCCCTTCGCTTCTGTGATCTCCAACCGCACCTGCGGCCGAGCCCACCGTAGGTGCGATGACACTAGAATCAGCTGTTCTTCAGCAACCCTCCTAAGTCAAAAATGGACCGGAATTCAATTTGAATCACACCTGGGGCCCCCAGAACCCCGTCCAAACATATCATCAAGTCCCAAAATATAACACGAACCTATTCGAAGTTTAAAATCACATTAAAAAAAAACATCAAATCTACAAATCGCATCCCATTTCAAGGCTATTGAGTCAATGAATAGTCAACTTCTAAAACTAATGTTGAATCATACCAAACCAAACCCGAATGTGCTCAAATTTTGCATGCAAGTCCGAAATGACACAAAGGACCTATGGCAACTCCTGGAATCACAATCCGAGCCTAATATCAATAAAGTGAACCCTCAATCAAACCTATCAACCTTTCGAGCCTTCAACTTTCCAACTTTGGTCAAAAAGCCTCAAACTAACTTACGGATTTCCAAATTAATACCCGTACATACGCCTAAGTCCAAAATCACCATACAAAGCTATCAGAACCACCAAAACTCCATTTCGAAGTCGTCTACACAAAATTAAAACTTCGGCCAACTCTTTCAACTTAAGCTTCCAACTTTGGGACTAAGTGACGCAATTCAATCCGAAACTCACCCAAAACCAAACCAACTACCCCCGCAAGCCACAAAATCACAATTGAACATAGAGGAGGAAATACATACGGTAACTGTGCTAACATACTCAAAACGGCCAGCCAGATCGTTACATTCTTTCCCTCTTAAAACAAACGTCTGTCCTCGAAGGAGTATAGAGACATACCTGAAGTGTTGAAAAGGTGAGAATAACGGCTACGCATATCATATTTGCTCTCCCAAGTCGCCCCCTCGACTGGTTGACCCCTCCATTGAACCTTCACTGAAGCACTGTTCTTTGATCTCAACTTTCGGACCAGCCTGTCCAAGATGGCTACCGGTTCCTCAACACAAGTCAAATCCTTGTCCAATTGGAATAAGCTGAAATCTAACACATTGGACGGATCACCGTAATACTTCCGGAGCATGGAAACATGTAACATCAGGTGAACTGCCGATACGTTGTGTGGTGATGCAAGCTTGTAGGCCACCTCCCCCACTCTCTCGAGGATCTCAAAAGGACAAATATACCTAGGGCTGAACTTGCCCTTCTTCCCGAATCTCATAACACCCTTCATGGGTGAAACCCGCAGCAACACTCTCTCTCCCACTATAAATGCTACATCACGAACCTTCCCATCAGATAAACTCTTCTATCTGGACTGTGTTGTACTAAGCCAATCTTGATCAACTTGACCTTCTCTAAGGCATCTCGAACCAGATCAGTTCCCAACAACCTAGCCTCCCTCACTCAAACTAACCAACTGGAGAACGACATTGCCTCCAATATAAGGCCTCATAAGAGCCATATGAATACTACATTGTTAGTTGTTGTTGTAGGAAAACTCTGCAAGCGGTAAGAACTGATCCCATGAACCCCCGAAATCCATAACACAGGCACGTTGCATATCTTCTAAGATCTGAATGGTGCGCCTCGGACTGCCCGTCCGTATGAGGGTGAAATGATGTACTCAACCTGTGTGCCTAACTCACGTTAAGCGGCCCTCCAGAAGTGCGATGTGAACTGAGTTCCCCAATCAGAGAAAATGGAAACCGGCACACCATGAAGTCGAACAATCTCGTGGATATAGATCTGAGCCAGTTGCTCTGAAGAACAAGTAGTCACAACTGGGATGAAATGTGCGGACTTAGTCAACCGGTCCACAATTACCCAAATTGTGTCAAATTTCTTCTAAGTCTGAGGGAGCTCAACATTGCAATCGATGGTGACACACGCTCCCACTTCCACTCGGGAATCTCAAGTATCTAAAGTAAACCGCCAAGCCTCTAATGCTAATATTTCACCTGCTGACAGTTCAAACACTGAGCCACATACTCCACTATATATTTCTTCATTCTCCTCCACCAATAATGTTGCTTCAAATCCTGATACATCTTAGTGGCACCCGGATGAATAGAGTACCGCCAATTGTGGGCCTCCTCAAGAATCAACTCACACAACCCATCCACATTGGGTACAATATATGGCCCTACATCTGCAACGCCCCGTCATCTCTAATAGACACCTCCTTGGCATCGCCATGCTGCACCGTGTCCTTAAGGACTAGCAAATAGGGGTTGTCATACTGACGCTCTTTGATGAGCTCATACAAAGAAGACCGAGAAACCACACAAGCAAGAACCCCGCTGGGCTCTAAAACATCCAATCTCACAAACTGATTGGCCAACGTCTGAACATCCAATGCTAATGGTATCTCACCAACTGGAATACATGCAAGGCTCCCCATACTCTCCGCCTTCCTACTTAGGGCATCAGCCACCACATAGGCCTTCCTGGGATATACAAAATAGTGATATCATAGTCTTTCAACAGATCTAACCACCTCTGCCGCCTCAAGTTCATGTCCTTTTGCTTAAAAAAGTGTTGTAGACTTCGATGATATGTGAATACCTCGCAAGACATGGCGTAGAGATAATGCCTCCAAATCTTTAATGCGCGAACTATGGCTACCAACTCTAGATCATGAACAAGGTAGTTCTTCTCATGGGGCTTCAGCTGGCGCGAAGCATAAGCAATCACCCTACCTTCTTGCATCAAGACACACCCAATACCTTTCCATGAAGCATCACAATTAACCGTATATGAACCCGATGTTGAAGGCAAAACTAGAACTGGAGTTGTGCTCAAGGAAGTCTTGAGCTTCTTAAAGCTCACCTCACACTCATCAGACCACCTAAATGGATCACCCTTCAGGGTCAATCTAGTCAATGGTGCAGCAATAGACGAGAAACCCTCTACAAAACAGCAATAATATCTAGCCAAACCAAGGAAACTCCGAATCTCAGTAGCTGAAGACAGTCTAGGCAAACTCTGAACTGCCTCAATCTTCTTTGGATCTACCTTGATCCCCTTACTAGACACCACATGAACCAAAAACGCCACTAAATCAACCTAGAATTCACACTTGGAGAATTTTGCATATAATTTCTTCTCCCTCAAGGTCTAGAGCACAATCCTCAAATGATGCTCACGATCATCCCAGCTGCGCGAATACACCAAGATGTCATCAATAAACACGATGATAGATGAATCAAGACATGGTTGGAATACACTATTCATCAGGTGCATATATGTTGTTGGGGCGTTGGTTAGCCCAAATGACAAAGAAACACGTTGTGAACATACCGAGTCCTAAAAGCAGTCTTCGAAATATCAGGATCCTGAATCTTCAACTGATGATACCATGACCTCAGATCAATCTTCAAGAACACTCTGGCACCCTAAAGCTGGTCAAATAAGTCATCAATGCACGGCAATGGGTATATGTTCTTGACTGTAACTTTGTTCAGCTGCCTATAATCAATGTACATCCGTATAGAGCCATCTTTCTTCTTCACGAACAACACTGGAGCACCCCATGGCGACACACTCGGCCGGATGAAACCCTTATCAAGCAACTCTAGAAGTTGTTCCTTTTAACTTTTTGAACTCCGTTGATGCCATACGATATGGTTGAATAGAAATGGGTTGATTGTCCGACAATAAGTCAATACCAAAATCAATATCCTTATCAGGTGCCCGGTAGAGCTATTGGAAATACATCTGGGAAATCTCTCACTACCGGAACTGATTCAACTGTAGGAGTATCAGCACAAACTTCTCTTACAAAGGCTAAGTACGCATCACGCCCCTTCTCAACCATCGAATGCGCCTTGAGAAAGGACACAACTCTGCTAGGAATATAATCCAATGTATCATTCCACTCCAACCACAGCAAACCTAGCATAGCCACTGTCACAGTCTTGGTGTGACAATCCAGAATAGCATGATAGGGTGACAACCAGTCCATACCCAAGATCATGTCAAAGTATACCATATTGAGTAACAATAGATCTACTCTAGTCTAAAAACCACCAATAATAACTAAAAATGACCGAAAAACATAGTCCATAACAATAGAATCTCCCATAGGCGTGGACACATATACAGGAGAACTCAAAGAGTCATGAGGTATATCCAAATACAACAAAAAATAAGTGATACATATGAGTAAGTAGAGCCCAGATCAAATAAAACTGAGTCATCCCTCTGACAGACCGAAATAATACCTGTGATGACTACATCTAAAGGGGTAGTCTCCATCCTACCTGAAAAAGCATAGAAACGAGCATATCCTCCCCTTCTAGAGCAACCTCTACCTGCCGGACCTTCACCCCTAGCTGTCGGTGCAGGTGGGGCGGCAACTGGAGCAGCAACCATGGTCTGAGAACCCTGTGGACTCTGTGGGATACGTGGAGCCTGTGTAGCCATCGAAGGTGCACCCCTCCTAGGTCTGGGGCAGTCCCTCACCATGTGTCTGGTAACGCCACACTCAAAACAAGCTCTCGGTGGGCATGGCTGCTGAAACTGACCTTGGTCTGGTCGGCTAGACTGACCACTGAAAGCATTCCGTGTGGGGAGTGCACTAGAAAGTGGTTGTGCATTGTGGGCCACATGTGGCCTAGAAATAACCGGAGCACTACTAGTAGCTAAAAATGTTGAATGAACTGCCGAATCACATATCCCCTACCATGTCGGGCTATAGCTGCAGCATGGCCACCACCAAATCCTCCAGCACCTAGAGGCCTCTTGGCCTCCCTATCCTCTCTATCTCGGCTTCGCATACCCTCCAACCTCCGTGCAATCTCTACAACCTGATTATACGAATTGTCTGTTTCAAACTCTCGAGCCATGTTTAATCTAATACCATAGATGAGCCCCTCGATGAATCTGCGGACTCGCTCTCTGACTGTAGACACATGTCGGGACAACTCACTGAATCTGATAGTGTCAAACTCTAAGTGCCATGCATCTCGAAGGGTCTAGGGAACAAACTCTCTCAAAAACATCTCTGAGAATTGAGCCCAAGTGAGAGGGGCTGCATCAGCTAGCGTACCCTCCTCGTGAGCTTGCCACCATTGATATGCTGCTCCTGACAGCTGAAATGTAGTGAAAGCAAATCCGCTTACCTCTACAATACCCATGGTGCGGAGAATGTAGTGAAACTTCTCTAGAAAGCCCTACGCATCCTTTGTAGTTGTGCCGCTGAAAGTAAGAGGATCATACTTCTTGAACCACTCAAGTCTCCTCTGATCCTACTCAGATTCTATTAGACTGACCTCAGGTTGAACCGGAATAACTAGGTGCGCTGGCATAACCCCCGGGGCTTGATAAACATGGGCCCGCTTCTCTGGAGTGTGGGTTGCGGGATTCTGAGCTCCTCCCCAGCCTGAGATGTAGCTGGTGCAAGGGAAATCAATCTCTCCTGAGCTAAAGTTATGAACATTCTCAAGAACTATGCTAAGGTCTCCTAAAGTCTAGGGGTAACAACAGGCGTCTCGGGTATCTGTCCCCCCAATCGGAGCTGGTGGCTCCTCAGTCGCAGCCTGGGCAGGTGCCCAGTCTGTACCACATGCTCCTCCTCGGCCTCTACCCCAGTCCCGGCCTCTCGCGGCTCTAGCAGAGGGCACGGGTGTCTTATCAACCGATCCAGTAGTGTGTGTCCTCACCATCTGTGAGACAATAGAAAGACAAAACTCAGATTTTCATATCAACAAATTCGCACGATTAGGGATCAAAGATGTGGAATTTTCATAATAGTCCCGTAGCCCCTCGAAGATAATTATAGACATTTCCGTACCGACCTGCAGGACTCTACTAAACTTGCTTATTACGCGTAGCACTTACGAATAGAACTTGGAACTGAGTCATAAGCTCTACAGAGATAGTCTAGAAACATCTAATACAACACTATCTGAATAAAAGGGAAACAACAGTAAAAGAAATGACTGAAGGTGACTCCGAGGCCTGCGAGTGCTAAGCATGTATTACTTGAAGTCTCCGCAATGTATGGTCAAATGATTGATGCCTAGCCTGAACAAAAGTACCGGGATATGCACAAAAATATGTAGAAATGTAGTATGAATATACCACAACGGTACCTAGTAAGTATCAAGCCTAACCTCGATAGAGTAGCGATGAGACCAGGTCAAGACACCTACTAGGATAAGAGAAACTAAACAAGTTATAGCATAAACAAATAATGGAAGATGAAGAAATAAATGACTACAAGGAAGTTCAATAATGCAAGCTAAAAAACGAAATTCAAAGCATAAAGACAACAAGGAGGTGAAAACACAATAAGAACTGCAAGAAAACAATAAGGACAAATTCAAGTAAGGCAACTAAAGAGATAACTAAACCGTTCAACCAATAAGCCTCTTTAACATAAAATGTGCAATAAGAATCACTAACGAGGTACCACCTCGTATCCACATTTTACAATCAAAATCACAACCTTTCCTTATACCGCCGTGTGAGCCTTACATTAAGAAATTTCTTAAATTATTTTTCCCCGAAATAGCTACACGCACTTTGGCGCCCATATGCCGCCACGTGGCTTCAAGTACTTCCCTTACTAGAAACACGCACATGAATTCTCACTTTATGCCACCACATGCGTATTAACCCCTATCCTTATACCGTTGCATGTACATCAACATCAAAACACAAAAACAACTCGCACCACAAGTGCCCATAAACCACAACTTTCCAATATCAACATTACCGAAGTTTCCATAACATATAGCCCATGACTCAACCACAATACGAACAAGAATCTCAGTGACAACATAATGAGTGAGAATTGCTCAACAAGGAAACATATCTCAATAATCAACAACTTCAAATAAGCATAACCCGAAAATAAAGAAGGTAACATGACAATAAGAGAGATAATAAACGCAATTAAGGCGTATAAGAGCATGTTAGACAAATAAGGGATAGAGCATGTGATAACAACATCAAATAAGCATGTAAGAGCAATTAAACAATAGATGATCTAACATGATATTTCCCTTACATAATTAAATGCACGAAAGAGTCTAAGAGTCTAAACCGGTCAATATACCACATATAAGCCCGTACACATACTCGTCACCTCGTGTACACCTATTTCACATGATCAACATAACACAAATCAACTCAAGTCTTAAGGGGTAGTTCCCCCACACAAAGTTAGACAAGATACTTATCTCAAACAAGCTAAATCAACCCACTAGTGAACCTTTCCCATGAAAATCCAACTCCGAATAGCTCGAATCTAGCCAACGTAATTTAATACCAAAAATACAAACCTTAGGAAATGATTTCGGATAATAAAGCTGCAATCTTTAAGAAAAATCAAAAAGTAAACTCAAAAAGTTAATCTGAGGTTTGCACCTCAGAACCCGACCAAATATACAGAATTCGAATACCCATTCTGACACGAGTCCAACCACAAAGAAATTATCCAATTCCGACCTCACATCGACCTTCAAATCCTCAATTTATAGTTGAGGCAAGTTTACACAAAATTTCCCATTTTCTCCAACTCAAAACACTAAATAAATGATAAGAACAATGATGGAATCATGAATAATAAGTAAATCCAAGTAAAAACACTTACCCCAATCTAATCCTTGAAAATCCCCTCCAAAATCGCCCAAAATCGAGCTCTCTAACTCAAAATATGGAATGAAATAAACCCTTTTTCTTCCAGGGCTTTTCGCACCTGCGGCCTCTATGTTGCACCTACGACTCTGCATCAACGAAAAAACCATCACTGATGCGGCCTCACTAAGGCTCAGCGATTTCCACTTTTACTGCACATACAGCGCATCTGCGCTTTAGCTTTTACGGACCAAGAGTGCATTTGTGCATCCTCTTCTGCAGAGCCTGACCGCACCTCCGATCTCACAAGACTCACCCAAATTTCGCTTTTGTGGACTAGTCATCGCTTCTATGGGTGCGCACCTATGCCCAGGTGTCTGCACCTGCGACTTTGCCACGGCCCGACCTCGGGGAGCACGACCGGCGCTCAACCAAGATATCCGGTTAAGCAAGCCTGTTAAATGCCTTCTAACCAACCTTTCCCATTAACAACATAAGAATCAGTGCAAGTGATAGACATGAGAAGAGTCATTTGTTCCACAATCTTCTTCCGTTACTAAAGGATATTCATTGATGATTTCCAAAATATTACAAGTTTATAGATATAAGAAAAATATGTTCGCCAAAATACCAACACATCTAGTTCAATTCCCAACATCAAACACCACCCACAACCTATATATGGAGCCTCTAAGTACAACAGAAGAGTAGTATGGATATGCCTGCGACAAGGCCCAGCTATACCTCAAAATGTAATGTACAACGTCAATGACATGAAGCCCGAAATAGAGTAAGGCTCACCAAAATCTGTTGAATAGAGCGTAACTGCTAACGACGGTCAAAACCACCTGCTGACGAACCATCTGCATCCATTGAAGATATAGTACCCCCGACAAAAGGGACGTTAGTACATATGGGATAGTACTAGTATGAAAAAGCTAAATGTTCACGTTCAAAATAGAATGCCAATTTAAGAAAGGGAAGACCATATAAACAGCAAGTGACAATCAACAACATCCAAATGCGTTGCTAAAACATACCAATTTTCAAAATACGAAAATAATATATATTTTTGATTTAGAGATCATTAGCAACGATACACCAGCGTGTTGTTAACACGGAGTCCGATCATGCCCGATCGGCTTGGCCATCTCCCCACAAACAATGTGGCTTGACATGTGATGCAAAAAAAAAAGTGTTTCCAAGAGTAGTACCACCATGTGCGCAACATGGCGTCCGATCTCCACCCGATCAGCTAGGCCGCCTTCTCACATATACCGTGTGGGTTGACTTTCCAATTCACAGCTATTTTAAATTTCATCCCAACTAACGGGAATAACCTCATCCCAAATAAGGGGAATAATAACAATCCACTCCTACACCAGCACGTGTACTTTCGGGTATGGGCCTTATGACCCACCCTTCCTCGGTTTGCTAATGATGCTCCCAAAAACATTTTTGGTTTGCACACAAGGGAAACAAAAGCACAATTATATTTTACACTCACCTCATTAACTTGCACACTATATATATAGCCTTGTTAGTAACTTCAACCATTCACGACATCATAATAATTTCATTGGCTCTCGTGGCCATACTTATGATTCCTCATCTCAAGGCACAGTGGTCGTATTTCATATTCTATATTTTTATTTTTTTACTTTCATGGGTCATCATCATAAATATCAACTAATAGAGTATTCTAGAAACCACCACTTTAGGTTTATTAGCAATAAAGACTTTAAACACAATGAATTTCTTTCCAAGAAATAGAGTAAAATGGTTGGCCAAAGCACAAGTTAAAAGCATAAACGAGTAACACATCATTTAATTTTGAAATACTATTCCCAATAAGGGCAATACACAATTTCAACTCATGAATATATATAAGAGCTAAAGACACATTGGAAGCACTTACAAAGCATAGCGTTAGTAAAAACAGGCACGTTTGGGCACAAGTATAACTCTCATTATTGGCACGGTGGCCACACTTTCCATCGCCAACCCCCTTGTTTCACTCTCAAGCATCCTATAGATTATCAACAACAAGACATTTTAATTCAAGACTTTAGATACACATTTGAGCATCTAACCAAATTAAAGGTCTTAGACACATATGATTTCTTACACAATTCAACGTGCTAGTTTTCATTATAATCACGCTTCAAATCATAACATGTTAACATACAGCCCATGTTTAATCACCCTCTCAAATAGTAAATCAACAAAGAAGAACGTTTGGAAAACAATTTGAACGCATATATCTTTTGACACAAGGCTTATTTAGAATAATAAATTTATAATGCGCAACACGGGACTCCAAGGCCTTTGTGGGGTTCAATTCTAAAAGAGGAGTTTAGCCAACATACCTTGTTTGAGCTTTCCTTAAGTTACTACAACGTCCCAACACTTCTAGCAATAACATTCTATAGGAAATAGCAAAAATCGGATAATAATTAGAAGGTTTCACATGGTGTAACACTCTTAGGAATTTTGTCCAACACCTAGTATGCAAAATGGATTACAATGCTCTACAATGGTAATCTCTTCCTCCCTTAACCAATTTCAACAAGAAACTAACCAAAACGGTTCATTAACCCCACATACTACAACCTATGGTCACATGCATGGCCTATTTCCAACCCCCACAATATACTAGAACTCATAACCTCTTGCATGAAAGCTTAGAAGTAGGACTTACCCAGATAGATGATAATCTAGTGGTTGGTTTCCTTGATTCTTGAAGGTTGGTGCAAGATTAGATGATTGGACTGTTAGGTTTCCTCCTTCTCTCTCTAAAATGCTCTTACCTCTCTCTAAAACCATCAGGTAATCGTTCTAAAATAAGCCCCAAAGGCTATTTTAACAAAATGGGGTCGGGTTATAAAAATCAAGAAATGGACCCTCCGATCTCAACTCTGCGGTCGCTGAATGCACTGCAGATCACGTCTGCGGTCCGCAAACTAGACCACGAAATGGTCCTCAAAACAATCTGGGCTAGACTGGTCAAGTCTGCGACTATTCTGCAGTCCACAGACTACCTGCGGCCGCAGAGTCGCCGAGCGAAATTTCCTCATGCTAACTCTGCGATAGAAGTGCGAACCACGAAAAAGGTATGCGATCGCATAATGGACCGCGAAACAACCCTCAAAATCAACAACTCCAAGTTCAACTCTGCGATGCATATGGGGCCCGCAGAATGGACCTATGGTCTCGAAACTGACCGCATAATTGGCCCTTCAGCAAAAATGACTTCCACTAACACCTCGATGTATTCTTCAACCCAAAAAGTTTGTACCGCGATGAGACACGTAAGCGTACCTTGACACCATGAAACCTTAAATTTCTTGGCAAAATTTTCACGGCCTTTTATCTCCCCTCACTTAGGATCAATTCGTCCTTGAATAAGGGCTAGAGCCCGCCCAAATCACCCAATATAATTCATCTCCTCCTTTCTCACATTGCAATCCCCCAAAATTCGACTAACTCCCAAATTTTCCAAAAATTTCGGCAGAGTCTCCACTGTAATTGGGCCTATTTACCTACCATAGAATCACCAAAACCACTCTAACAACATATCCATAACTCAACAAAGCGTCACAGTATATATCAACAACACTGATTTCAACATTAAGGGTGTTACAATAATAGAAGTGGTATCTAGACATGAACTGTACATATTTAAATCATAACACATAGCAAGTACCCTTTTGAACCATAGCCATTTGGCTCTACGAACAAGGGAGAATATTCTGTTTCTACAACACTCTCGGCCATCGAGGCAACCTCCTCGACTCACAAACCTAGCCATAGCACTTGACGGAGGCAATCTCAATTTCCGGACTTATCTAACGAGGATAACCATTAGGTACCTCCCATAAGTCACCCATTGACTTCACCTTCCATATCTTCCACCGGAATGATAGACAAATGACTCTAACTACTCTTTCGGGCATAGACGTAAGAAACACCGTAAGTATTTCTACAACCCTCAAACACGTAAGCCTACCTCGACACCACGAAACCTTAAATTCCTTGGAGAAATTTTTGGGGCCTTATATCCTCCCCCACTTAGAATCATTCGTCCTTGAATGAGGGGTAGAGCCTGCCCAAAACACCCAACATAATTCATCTCCTCCTTTCACACATCGCAATCCCCGAAATTCGACTAACTCCCAAATTTTCCAAAAATTTCGGCAGAGTCTCCTCTGTAATGGGGCCTATTCACCTGCCAGAGAATCACCAAAACCATTCTAACAACATATCCATAACTTAACAAAGCATCACAATATATATATCAAAAACACTGATTTCAACATTAAGGGCGTTACATTAATAGAAGTGGTATCTAGACATGAACTGCACATATGTAAATCATAACACATAGCAAGTACCCTTTCGAACCACAGTCCGCTCTACAAATGAGTGAGAATATTTCCTTTCCACAAAACTCTCGACCATCGAGGCAACTTCCTCGACTCACAGACTTAGCCATAGCACTTGAGGGAGGCAATCTCAATTTCTGGACTTATCTAACAAGGATGACAATTAGGTACCTTTCATAAGCCAATTACCCATTAACTTCACCTTCCATAACTTCCACCGAAATGGTAGACAAAAAACTCCCAACTACCCTTTCTGGCATAGACGTAAGAAACACCGTAAGAATTTCTACAACCCTCAAACACGTAAGCATACCTCGACACCACGAAACCTTAAATTCTTTGGCGAAATTTTTGGGGCCTTACAGACACTCCTCTGGCTAGCCTCCCTTAGGTTCTGTGATCTCCAGCCGCACCTGCGGCCAAGCCTAACGCAAGTGCGATGACACCAGAATCAAATGTTCTTCAGTAATCCTCCTAAGTCTAAAATGGATCCGAATTCAATCTGAATCACACCCGGGGCCCTCGGGACCCTATCCAAATATAGTATCAAGTCCCATAACATAACACGAACTTATTTGAGGCTTAAAATCACATCAAACAATATCAAATCAATGAATCGCACCCCAATTCAAGCCTATTGAATCATTGAACATTCAACTTCTAAAACTAATGCCAAATCATTTTAAACCAACCCCGAATGAGCTTAAATTTTGCATGCAAGTCCCAAATGACATACGATGAACCTATGCCAATTCCCGAAATCAAAATATGAGCCTGCTATCAATAAAGTTAACCCTCGGTCAAGCCTATCAACCTTCCACGCTTTCAACTTTCGCCAAAAAGCCTCAAACTAACCTATGGACCTCCAAATCACGCCTAAGTCCAAATCACTATACGAAGCTATCTAAACAATCAAAACTTCATTCCGATGTCATCTACACAAAAGTCAATCTCCGGTCCACTCTTTCAACTTAAGCTTCAAACTTTGGGACTAAGTGTCCCAATTCACTCCGAAACTCACCCGAAACCAAACCAACTACCCCGGAAAGTCACATAGCCAAAAAGAACATCAAAGAGTCAATAAATAGGGGAACGGAGCTAACATATTCAAAACGATAGGCCGGGTTATTACAGTACCGATGTGTTGTACTCACGCTATGCTTCTGCATATTATTTTGTGCAAATCTAGGTACTTCTAATCGTGTTGTTTGAGAGTTGTATCTGCGTAGTTGGAGACTTCAAGGTATACCTTCTTGATGTTCGCAAGCCTTAGAGTCACCTTCGAATATTATCTTTACTCTTGGTTTTTTTTAATTTCAGAACAGTATTATATTTAGAAATTCTAGTGTATGTCAGTAGAGCTTATGTCACGCCCAAAACTTGGGGAGGCGTGGCTGTCACTCGGTGACGTACTGGCTCGAGAAAACCACTCTGAAACTCATGATAATTCGACGAAAACTAGGACATACATAGGCCAACAGGGCTGAACTAATTCTTTCTGTAACTATCATGGGCCAAAATAGCTACAACTCGTACGGTGTAACTATAGGTGGGCAAATGTTAATAGAAGATCCATCGTACTCAAAATATGGATACACAGGGGCCGTCAAGGCCTTTGACATTTTGTACATACTGAAAATATGTCTATAAAACCTCTAAGGGTATCTGACATCAAAATACGGTCAGGACAAGATACTGACCAACCCATAAGTATATATATACATAGCACAGTCTGATAACCTCTAAACTCGGCTGTACTCTAGATGAAATGGAGATTAGCCAATCCTCAGCAAGATATCAACTTCATCCATGATAAGAGCCTGTCAAACTGGATACCTGAACTAGCAGGCATAAATGCAGTGCCTCGACGATGGGACATTACTACAAAAATTTTACTATGTCTGTAAGGTAGATAACATAGGAATAACTTAATTGAAATTGAACTGACATGTATATATGATATACTGAAAGAAATCGGGAGGGTTAATGAGATTCAGGAATCATACTTACCCTATTCTGACTCGTAACATATTTAAGTATTAAATTATCCAACATACTTTACAAAGGATGTAGACTGAAAAGGGAAGGCTCCGTTGACCAAGGACATCTAATATCGCGAGTGTCGTATATACATCTAATTCATGTCATGATATACCAGAACTTGTTCCCATATGCTATCTGTACTGGAAACCATCATATTATGGAACTTCATCTATAACATTCTTCTAGCCATCATACTATATATCTGAATTCTTACCTAAGCCACATCAAACATCTCCAGGGCTACACTGAAACATAAAAGTGGCACTTAGTCGTTTCATAAGAGACTGTCCGTAAGGCTCACTCATAAACATAAACAACAGTGGCTCGTATGCATAACATAGTAGAGCATCAGTACGGCTCATAATACTAAGGTCTAGCTATGCGTACAACTGAGACCGTCCATGTCACGACACAAATTCCCGACCTGGTCGTGATGGCGCCTCTCATGAAGACAAGGCCAGCCAATCTAACTAAACCTCGATTTAAACTGTTAAACAACACAAAAGTAATATAAGTACAGTTTAATAACAGAAATTAGCGGAAAAGTATAGTGAACCATCCCGACTACAGCCCGAACCGGGGTGTCACAAAGTCACGAGCAACTAATGAAAATCCTAATAATAAGATTACTATTACAATGTCTTGGCACAATTGTTTGAAGAAAGTGGAGATAACAATATATAAAGAGATACGGGGCTGCGGACGCCAACAGCTACTTCGTAATCTCCGAATCACCGCCCTGACAGTAGTAGTCAATACCTCGGAGCGGAACCGGTAACGCCTGAATCTGCACACATGGTGCAGGGAGTAATGTAAGTACTTCCAACTCAATGAGTAATAATTATAAATAACATCTGAGAGTAAGGAAACACGAAGTCATACAACAAACCATAATGAAACAGTAAAACACGTAAATAATCAAGCCAATTGCATGAATTAAAAGAAAATATTATGACTGGCCAAGTCATACCTCGTGACGGCATGTCACCCGTTCACATGGGTACCCAGCGCTTACTGTGGGGGGTGCAGTAGCGCAATATCTCGTGGCGGCGTGCCACCCGATCCATTTATATCATATCCGTGGCGCCGTGCCACCCGATCCCATTTACATCATTTGAAAAGTCATTTAATTTTTCAAAACTGAGTTTAAGAAATGAATCAAATCAGTTAGAAAACAGTGATAAATTACCCCTGAAGGGTTCACATAACCGGCACGAAGCCCAAATAATAATACCCCTGAAGGGTTTACATAACCGGCAAGAATCCCAAACATGGCAATCAGCCCAAATCGTGATGATAACACGTAAGTTTCAATCAATTGCATAGTAAAGTCATCAATCGGGACGGACTAAGTCATAATCCACAGTAGTAAACGACCCCATGCTCATCATTAAGCGCGAGTCTCAACTCAATGTAGCACTACGATGTGCAAATCCGGGGTTTCAAACCCTCAGAACATCATTTAAGATCATTACTCACCTCAAACCGGCTAAATTTTTAGCCCGCGACGCCTTTGCCCTTCGAATTGGCCTTCACGTGCGTCGAATCTATCCAAATTCAGAACAAATACGTCACAATATGTTGAGGGAACAAAGCCCAAGCGAAAACAATCAAAATTACTAAGAAATCCCGAAATTAGCAAAACCCGAGCCCCGGGCCCACTTCTCGAAATTCAGAAATTTTTACCTCAACGGGTTCCTTATCTCCTCACGAGTTCTACCATACAAAATTTGTCGAATTCCGACATCGGATCGACCTCCAAATCTTAAATCTAAACTTAAGGGTTTTCCACAATTTTCCCAACTTAAGTCACCAATTAATTGCTAAAAACAGTGATAAACTGAGGTAATTCCTCAAAATTTTAGTTATCTTCCTTTAAGAATTTGTCCATGAAAATCTCCTTTGGATATAATTTTGAGGTTGATTTATGGTGATTCTATGGTGTTTGGGGGTGTTTCTCTTCGTGGGTAACGAAAATGGGTTCTTGTAGGACAAATGGGCATTGGTTTCTATTTAAAAAGGGGTAAAAAATCGGAACAATTCGGGTGTTCAAAATGTTGTTCGCATAACCATAATGTTATCCGCATTCTGGTCGCATTTTTGACATTGCTTTCAGCCCAAAAATCTGTTGCACTTTGCTGTTCGCATTCTGGTAGCATAACCAGAATGTTGTTCGCATTTTTTACAGCAGGCGTAGCATTTCTAACGTTTATGCAGATTTTGTTTTCCTTAACACAAAAATAAGCATAACTTTCTCATACGATGTCTGAATTGGACGATTCTTTTTGCTATGACTCCGAAATTTTGATACGGATCTAACGCTTCAATTAAAACTGAATTTGGAGCCCGTTTGCATAACATTATACCACTTATTCTTGAAGAAACGACATCGACACATTCTTGAAATGCCAAAGTTAAACTCCATCAACCATCCAAAATCCATTCGAGGTCCTCGGGACTTCAACCTACTATATCAACAAACCTTAAAACATCACATGGAGTTAGTCGAGGCCTCAAATCACATCAAACAACGCTAAATACACGAATCATACCCCAATTCAAGCCTAACGAAACTTAACAATTTCCAACTTCTACGTTCGATGCCGAAACCTATCAAAGCGAGTCCGATTGACCTCAAATTTTGCACACAAGTCATAAATGACATAACGGACCTACGAAGATTTTCAGAACTGGATTCTGACCCCGATATCAAAAAGTCAACTCCTCGGTCAAACTTTTCCAAAAATCTTCTAATTACCAACATTCGCCAAAATGCGTTGAATTGTCCTACGGACATCCAATTTCAAATCCGAACATACGCCTAAGTCCGAAATCACCATACGAAGCTATAGCAACTTTCGGAATTCCATTCCGACCCTCGGATCAAAATCTCACCTAACAACCGAAAATCACCAAAATACTACTTCACCAATTCAAGCTTAATTCTACACCGGACCTCAAAAACCAATTCCGATCACACTCCTAAGTCATAAATCACCTCCCGCGGCTAACCGAACCATCGGAACTCACATCCGAGACCTCTAACTCATAGGTCAACATCCGGTTGACTTTTTCGATTTAACCCTTCTTGAAAGAGACTAAGTGTCTCATTTCTTACAAATTTCACTCCGAACTCAACTACTCAACTTGGTTACGTATAACACAGATAACGAAATATAATGAGACAGAAAATAGGAAAAACGGAGTGGTAACCCACGAGACGATTTACCGGGTCGTCACAGTCCATAACCAACCTTCACTATGTACCTTTGCGTTCATAGACCGTCCATATGACTTCACTGTGCACCTACGCGTTGTCCTTAGGGATCATGTCTTATACATATTCATTTCATGTCACTCATGCAGACATCATTCAATCTTATAAGATAAACTCGTATTCATAACATATAAGTTTGTGAGTAACTTGTTACAATAACCATTCCTTATTCTTTAGAAACTTGCTACATCATCCATTATATTCTATATTATTTAGCCATAAAGAATGTTGTAACTATTTTGAATTTTCACTTCTATCCTTATGTCACATCACGGCTCGTTTCTAAGGATTACATGATTCTTTCTACCTATAGCTATGTGATATTCTCAGCTTGTGAGGCCACTAGTTATACATCTATATCCATTCGTCAATACGTAACAAGAGTTGCGCGATTTACGCGCTATCAACGTATATTTTTATTGCTAAACTTATCATTTCCTTTAATTAACATCTAGATGTCTTGTTACATATAAAAGACAAAGACCTTTCGGAAGGCTCTATTTAATCCTTAAGAATACATAAAACTATGACCAACACAATCCATTTCAACATTCATATGACTATACTAGTGAACGGACCTTAATCATCGGTATAGTACGTACACAAAGCCTTGTCCCCTACTCCTTATAAAGGAAACATAATTTACGGAATCATGCCAAAGAGAAGAAAGGAAGACCTTACATACCTCAAAATATCCCATCCAATCCTCAAGCTAACTTAACATGCAGCTCCTGTGTCTACAAGCAATGAACAATACTTTTGTCACAATACGAATGCCATAACTTATCGCATTTGAACGACACACTTTATTCTACGATAATACGGACAACACCTACACTGTTTATATCTCTTCCCACAAGTTACAACAGCCAAAAAAACATTAACAATACTCATAATAAGCCATTCAAAATAGTTTAACAATCTCGACGAGCGGCAAGCTCGGTTTGTGACTAAACAACTATAGGTTAAAGCCCCTTCTTCCTTCCAGAATTTATCAACAACATTAACCACCACATATTCAATTATCCCTACTAATTTCAGTCAAAATACAACTTTGAAAAAACCCCATAACAGTCCCACAAGTTCAGCAACTCAAATCTTAATTTTCAGATTACTAAAACACGTTTCTGACTTGTCTTTTATTTTTAATCGAGAAACACAACCAACAAAACATAATTAAGCATCTTCTTATATAAAACAGCAATGAATGAAACTTAAAAATTAAGTTCAAAACCAGCCAATAGTGATGCCACAACAAATAGCATACTACTCTTACGAAACTCGCAAGTTCTAGTCTTTACGATCGAGCTACAAGTCGTAGAAGCTCAGATAAGGGAAAGAGAAGCATAAAATTTCCTTCGACTGAGTAGAACCCACGAAACCTAGTCCCTATTCATCCAAAATCAGTCCCACAATGCAACTACAAGAAGGAGAAAGGGAAATTAGCAAATTGTCCGGGTTTTTCGGCACTAGAATAGCTTCGTATCACCCGAAATCACCTAGGGTTTGTGTGAGATTTTTGTGTGGGAGGAGTTGCAGGGGTTTTCTCTAGTGTTTGCTCATGAGATTATGTTGAAAATGTGAGATAATCATCCCATATAAAGGGACCCTTGGCCTCCCTCAATCTGCCCCTTTTGGGGATTCATTTTGTCCATTCATTTAAGCAAGTAGGTGATGCACCTACTTGTCACCTACCAGTCTACGCAGTCTCGCGAAAACGCGAATATCTCTCTACTCCAATATCTTATTGATGAACGATTCAATGCATTCGAAACTAGACTCGTAGATATTCCATTTGGTAGGTGTATCATCCCATAATTCCAAGTATATTGGGAGAAAAGCTCAGCTACATTTGACCTAATATTCAGCACATTTATGAATGTAACTTGTAATGACCTTGGCAAACTTTTGTTCCACAACTTGCTTGACTTCAAAACATAACACACGACTATCATACAATTAAAATAACTCATACATAACATCATTATCATGTTAATAACCTTAGTCTCATCCAATAGTATATGTTATAACTTTCCCAACTAGTTGACTTTCGATTAAACTTATTTTCTTCAATTCGTTTAGCTTCTAAGTCTTCCAACCATCTTGGTACTTGTTATTCATGATGTTAAATATTTGTAACCTCCACGGTAACATGATTAATTTATTTTATGTGCTTTCAAATATGATCTCATTTCTAAGCTTACATCAATTGATTTGCGACGTACTCTTACGTACGAAAATATGGTATATAAGAGCTTATGACTCCGTACTACCAGTTCTGAGGATTGTATAGCTTTTGTTTAGTTTTAGTTACGTTATTTCATTTCTCAGTTTAAGATTTATGTATTAATTTGGTTATCTATGTTAGGTCTCCTCATGTATTTGGCTTACCTAGTCTTACACACTAGGTGCCATCACGATTCCTAAGGTGGGATTTGGGGTCGTGACGTAAGTGAAATAACCGAATTTCTGTATAATAATCCCAAGGATTGATAGTACAAGACATAAGCCTTTAATACTTAGATTTATAAAGCTGGTATGAAAATGATATAACATCTATTTGAGGTATACATAAAGAGAATTTAAGTCCTATACTATCGTGAACAAAAGGTAGCTTGAATCTGGAACACCGAAACGTCTTCAATACAGGCTTCGTCTTCCACTACTACGCAGCTCCAAGATCTGCACGCAAGGTGCAAAAGTGTAGATGAGTACAACCAACCCCATGTACTCAATAAGTATCTTGACTAATCTCGATGAACTAGTGACGCGGTTTAAGTTAAAAGATACTCACTCAATATTTTACTTGTGCAGATGATAAGCAGAAAGAGCAATACAAGAAAGAGCTACAAATAATCACATAGTAAATGGAATGAAAATGCAAATAACACAGGGCTCCAGATTATTGTCACGTCTCAGTCTCACAACACAATATTATAACAGAAAACAATAGATAAGAATAACCAAAATATGTCTTCTCCATTGTGGCGCGCAACCCGATCCACAAATATATATACAAATACTGGTGCGGCGTGCAACCTGATCCCAAACAGTAATACCAATATTCGTTGCAGCGTGCAACCCGATCCCACACATTACTATCAATATCAGTTGCGATGTGCAACGCAATCCCACACAATAATAACAATATCCATTGTGGTGTGCAACTCGGTCGCACACAATAATATCTTCTCTGTTGTAGCATGCAAGATCACATATATCAATATAGATTCATATGAAACGATTCAACAACAACAAGCACGGGAAATTCACAACGTAACACCAAGGAAACTAACACACAAAATTCAACTAGGAATAAGAACTCAAACAAAGGAAGGTGAACAACATAGCACCAGAGTTAATCTCCCACATTTTAAAACCAAAGCTTCAATAAAGCATAAACACACAACTAATCAAAAAGTCACCCAATCCGGCAAAGCAAGGAAATGTAAAGCATGAAGCGGGTAAAGATGTTTGTCAAGTAAGAACAAGGATCAAATGAAGACATTCAATATATATGAAATCATGTAGCAAGTAAAGCATATAGCAAGTAAAGGTATTTAATAAGTAAAGGTGTATGGTAAGTAAAATCATATGGTAAGTGAAGATATGAAGTAAGTGAAAGCATGTGGTGAGTGAAGACGGTGGCAGGTTAAGGCATCTAACAAGTAAATCACGTGACAATTAGAGGCATGTAACAAGTATGGGCTAATAACAAGTAAAGGCATGAATTCAAAGAGGACATGTAGGAGAAGTAAATAAAGTAAACGCCTAGGTGTAACAGTAACAGATAAGGTAAAGACATACATATAACGGTAACATGCCAAAGGGAAAACACAGAGGTAACTACATAAGGAACTCAAACGGAAGGTAACATCAAAACAACAAACATTATTAGAAAACCAAAGTAAAGGGCATGTAAGTACTTAATGAATGAGTAGTCGTAGTAGGCATCCAATTTCCATTCTTTTCGCACGGTAATAACCAACAAACCAATCCTATTTCAAACAGCACAGAAGTACTCATCGTGCCAACATCATATCAACCGCACGGAAATACTCATCGTGCCAAATGTAGTCGTAAGGTCCAATCATCATCTCTTATTATGAATAAAGAAGCTCAAGTAACATGACAATAACAAGTATAGATATAGGTCAATGATACCCCGATCAAGTTAAGTATGCAACGAATCTCAAAACAGCACATTAAATCCTTTTAAGATGTCATATATTCTAGCATGATTTATAAAACAGTTAATTGAGTTTATTAGTCTTTGTGTTAAATGAAGCATAGGCTAAAGGATCATCAAGTTCAAGAAGGCACAAAGAAGCATAAAATTTCCCCTCCCGGGCATGGAAACCCTGGCACAGGCATATATGCTCGTCATCTCGTATATGCATCACTCCCACATGTAGCAAACAATAATATTTAGTAGGAAAAATTCGCTCAACAAAGCTAGGCAAGACACTTACCTCAAATAAGCCAAATCAATACAGTAGAAGTGTCATCCCGTACAAATCGACATTCGAATGCCTTGGAACTAGCCAAAGCAACTCCAAAACATCAAATAATGCCATACGAATATAACCCAAATGATAAAGGTCGGATCTTTAATCAAATATTCAAAGTCAACCAAAAATTCGACTCGAGCCCCCACCCCGGAATGTGACAAAATTCACAAATTATGACGTCCCGTTTGAATACAAGCCCAACCAAACTAATTTCACTTAAATTCGACTCCCAATCGATGTTAAAAATCCAATTATTCACTTTAGAAAAGTTTAGACAAAAAACCCCCCCAATTTCTCGTTTGAATTCATTATTGAAATGCCAAAATCGAAGATAGAATAATGTAATATAATCAAAACCGAGTCAAAAATACTTATCCCGGTCCAAATCGTGAAAATCGCCTCGAAGATCTCCCAAATCCGAGCTCTATAATGCAAAATATAATAAAATAACCAAAACTTTCGAAATAGAGTACTTATAGATCTGCTCCAGGTAATTTCTTTAGGATCACAGGACTAGCTTCGCGATCGCGAACGACAAACTTCACTGCCCATAGAAACACCCTACACGTTCCCGGCACTTACCTCGCAAACGTCTGAACCAAACATACGCGAACGCAACGTAGACCACACGAAGGCAAAGAAGATACCACCAGCTCCCAGATCCTTATACGCGAACGCGACACCTTTTTGCGAATGTGATGACCATGCCTCACAAAAGCTACGCGAATGCGAGCAGCCCATCACGAACGAGAAGAAGAGAAATACTCAGCTCCAATTATACACTACATTAGCGGTCAGTCCCTCACGATCGCCAAGGACATCAGCAACAATAGAAACCAACAACACAACATGAAGGAAAATGGTCTGAAATCAAATCTGAAACACACCCGAGCCTCTCAGGACCCTATTCAAAATGCCAACATATCCCAAAATATAACACAAACCTACTAGAAGACTCAAATCCCACAAAATAACATCAAAATCACAAATCGCACCTCAAACATTAGTCAAGAACACACAAGTCAAAGCACAATGCACCTTCTAAAATACGCACTCTTCTCAAGCGACATCAAATAGTGCCAGCATTCTCTTAAGCATCTTAATTCGTCTGTGCCATCAAGAACCCATAACCTTCCCCTCGAAACTAAACTGCAACCTTGTACTTGCAACTTTCAATCCCACACGGCACAACGACACTATCATGCTAGCTCGTAGACAATATGAAAACTTATAATCAATTCTGGATCACCAGTAGGATGAACACCTCATCAACCAAGCATCTTCCGTTTAACTCATTCGGGGAGGACATCACCACACATAGCACACCTTCTATACCCGTAGAAGACATCAACCCTGAGCCACTGTCATAACCATCGTGAATCCTTCAAAACCCATTAACACATAATAAAATTATCAGATGTAATTTCCCTCTAACTCAACCGAGTCAAGCACACTGCCAAACCTAGAAGTTACTCAACCTAAAATGCCCGCGTTGAAGGGACCTTCTACGAACTTGAAGCCGTCCCGTGTATTTCTCTAATACTGCCATGTGGAGTCAATAATAATATAGAGGTACTCCAAGTCTAGACACCATTCAATATAGAACTTAAGTCCCAACCATACACAAAATCCTAAAAAATCCTTAAATAACACATATGAGTCTTGAATTCATTAGAACCTTCTCGATAGTCGTCCGCCTTGCTTTAAATCATCCTTGATGATAGCTTTCTCAAATCATAACCAATGCGCAAGCACATCCTAGTCCACGAACTAATACAACGCATGACCATACAATCCGATCATCGATAGCAGGATTCTTCACTTGGCCGGAAGCCATAAAACACATCGTCTGTAGCCTATAGCACTATTCCTTCATATCAGCCCCGATCTCGCAATGTTAATTAGCTGAATTCCTCATAAACCCAAGTGACTCTAGTCTTAAAACACTCTAAAGAGTCTACCAAGTACACACTCACCCTAGTGACCATCAAACCAACTTCCTCAAGCCGTTTGAAGTGATAGTATATACATTCCACTGAATAGAAGCCTCATACGAATCACACAACCTCAATCCCACCGACTTGCCTCAGATCAACACTTCCCCATGACCCTACCATGGTCACAACAACTAGGAAAACAATTAATGCTTTCAAGTCGTTACTCATCAACCAGACACAAGGATCTGCTGTACCCCAAAAATGAACAACCGAAAGGTATACCACCCCATCCACTTCCAAGACTAGAAGATACAGCACAATTATTATCAAGCATCCATAGCCCTTCGTAGTCCATTCAGAGCATCAAAAACTATCAGCACATAGATGATACCGAGTACACAACATCACATACGAGTGAATAGGAAGAAATCAAAGATACAGGCGCCAAGCTGAAACAAAGCCGCACGATGAGGAAAGAAAGAAGGGAAGTGCCACACAGCCTCTCAAAGATAGGTATGGACGTCATCAGGCCGATCTGCAAGACTCTACTAGACACTTATTCATGACTCGTAGAACCTATGAAACTAGTCTTTGATACCAACTTGTCACGACCCAAAATCTACATAGTCGTGATGGCACCTAACCTAACCTGCTAGGTAAGCCAAATAGCAGTCAACACTATTTTAATGAAATTAATAAGAGCCATAATTGAAATAAACGAAATTGGTATAATAACCCAAGGATCGGTAGTACAAGACATAAGCCTCTAAGACTTAGATTTACAAAGCTAGTATGAAAATGATACAACATCTGTTTGAGGTATACATAAACAAAATATAAGTCCTAGACTACCGTGAAGAAGGGGTAGCTTGAATCTGGAACACTTGAACGCCTTCATTGCAAGCTTCGTCTTCCACAGCTATGCAGCTCCAAGATCTGCATGCAAGGTGTGAAGTGTAGTATGAGTACAACCGACTCCATGTACTCAATAAGTATCTTGACTAACCTCAGTGAAGTAGTGACGAGGTTTAAGTTAAAAGATACTCACTCAATATTTTACCTGTGCAGATAATAAGCAGAAAGAGCAATACGAGAAAGAGCTACAAATAATCACGTAGTAAATAGAACAAAAATGCAAATAACACAGGGCTCCAGATTATTGTCATGTCTCAGTTTCACAACACAATATTATAACAGAAAACAATAGATAAGAATAACCAAAATATGTCTTCTCCATTGAGCACGCAACTCGATCCACAAATATATATACAAATATTCTTGCGGCAAGCAACCCAATCCCAAATAGTAATATCAATATCTGTTGCGGCATGCAACCTGATCACACACAATAATATCAATATCCATTGCGGCGTGCAACCCGATTCCACACAATAATAACAATATATGTAGCAGCGTCCAACCCGAACCACACAATAATATCTTCTCTGTTGCGGCGTGCAACTCAATTCCATATATCAATATAGATTCATATTAAACTATTCAACAACAAAAAGCACGGAAAATTCACAATGTAACACCAAGGAAACTAACACGCGGAATTCAACTGGGAATACGAACTCAAACAAAGTAAGGTGAGCAACATAGCACCCCGGAACTAATCTCCCACATTATAAAACCAATGCTTCCATAAAGCATAAACACACAACTAATCAAAAAGTCACCCAATCCGGCTAAGCAAGGAAGTGTAAAGTATGAAGCGGGTAAAGATGTTTGTCAAGTAACGCATGGCATGTATATGAAATCATGTAGCAATTAAAGGAATTTAATAAGTAAAGGCGTACGGTAAGTAAAAGCATGTGGTAAGTGATGACATGTAGTAAGTGAAAGCATGTGGTGAGTGAGGACAGGTAGTAGGTTAAGGCATCTAACAAGTAAATCACGTGACAATTAGAGACATGTAACATGGTTGGGCTAACAACAAGTAAAGGCATGAATTTGAAGAGGACATGTAGCAGAAGTAAATCAATTAAAATAGTAGGTGTAACAGTAACAGACAAGGTAAAGACATAGTTATAACGGTAACAAACCAATGGAAAACCACAGAGGTTACTACATAAGGAACTCAAATGGAAGGTAACATCAAAACAACAAATATTAATAGAAACAAAAGTAAAGGGCATGTAAGTACATAATGAATGAGTAATGATAACAAGAATTCAACTTCCATTCTTTTCGCACAACCATAACCAACAAACCAATTCCATTTCAAATTGCATGGAACTATTCATTGTGCCACCATCATATCAACCGCATGGAAATACCCATTGTGTCAAACGATAAAGCCCAATCATCATCTCTTATTACGAATAAAGAAGCTCAAATAACATGAAAATAACAGGTAAAGATATAGGGTCGTGATACCCCGATCAGTTAAGTATGCAACGAATCTCAAAATAGTACATTAAATCCTTTTAAGAAGTCATATATTCTAGCATGATTCTAATACAGTTAATTAAGTTTATTAGTCATTGCATTAAATGAAGCATAGGTTAAAGGATCGTCAAGTTCAACAAAGGGACGAAGAAGAATATAAGTCCTCCTCCCAAGCATGGAAACCCTGGCACATGCATATACGCTCAACTCGTATATGCATCACCCCTGCAGATAGCAAACAATAACATTTAGTAGGAAAAATTCCCTAAATAAATCTAGGCAGGACACTTACCTCAAACAAGCCAAAGAGATACATTAGAAGTGTCATCCCCCACGAATCGACCTCCAAATGGCTCGAAACTAGCCAAAAGCAACTCAAAAACATCAAATAATGCTATAGGAATCTAACCCAGACAATAAAGGTAGGATCTTTAATCAAATACTCAAAGTCAACCCGGGCTCGCACCTGGGAATCCGACAAAACTCACAAATTTCAACAATCCATTCGAATACAAGTCCAACGATACTAATTTCACTCAAATCCGACTCTGAATCGATGTTCAAAACCCAATTATTCACATTAGAAAAGTTTAGTCAAAACCCCCAATTTCTCTTTTAGATTCATCATTCAAATGCCAGAATCGAAGAAAGAATCATCTAATATAACCAAAACCGAGTCGAAAATACTTACCTCAATCCAAATCGTAAAAATCGCCTCCAAGATCGCCCAAATCCGAACTCTATAACTTAAAATGTGATAAAATAATCAAAACCTTCGAAATAGAGTACTTATAGATCTGCTCCAGGTAAACCCTTTGTGATCGCAGGACCAACTTCGCGATCGTGAAGCACAAACTTCATTGCCTATAGAAATACCCTATGCGATCGCGGCACTTACCTCGAGAACAGGATGCATAGTTGAACCAAAACTACGCGAACGCAGCGTAGACCATGTGGACGCAAAGAAGATACCGACAACTCCCAGATTCTTATATGCGAACTCGACACCTTAATGCGAATGCGATGGCCAAGCTACACGAACGCGAGCCACCCGTCTCAAACATGAAGAAGAGAAATACTCAGCTCCAGCTATACACTACATGATCGTGGTCCGTCCCTCACGATCGTGAAGGACATCAGCAACAACAGAAACCAACAACACAACATGAAGGAAAATGGTCCGAAATCAAATCCGAAACACACCCGATCCCCTTGGGACCCCGTCCGAACATGCCAACAAATCTCAAAACATAACACAAACCTACTCGAGGCCTCTAATCACACATAACAACATCAAAACCACGAATCATACCTCAGATCAGGCTTAATGAACTATTTCAAATTTCCAAATTCCAAACTTACGCTTAACACGTCTACATAACTCGTAATCACCTCAAATTTTGCACAAAAGTTTCAAATGGCACAACAGACATATTACAACTTCCGCAACAACAATCCGAACCCAAAACATCGAAGTCAACTCCTGGTCATACCTCCGAACTTCCAAACCTTCAAATTGCCAACATTCGCAAATTAGCACCAAAACCTTCTAGAAACATCTAAATGCAAATCCGAGCATACGCGTAAGTCTAAAATCACCATACAGACCTAGCGAAACCATCGAAACTCCGATCTGAGGTCAAATGCATGAAAGTCGAACTTGGTAAACTCTTCCACCTCAAAGCTTCTAAATTGAGATTCATTCTTTTAAATCAACCCCGAACCAGTCAAAAACCAAAACCGACGATACACACAAGTTATAGTACCCCACATGAAGCTACTCAAGACCTCAAACCACCAAAAAAAATACAAATTCCAAAAAGACCGGTCGGGTCATTACAAAATTTCTTACCTCTAATGTAGTAGTGAATTTGCTCTCCAAAGTCTCCACCTCTAAAAGTGTAGGGTTCAAAAAATAAGAGAATGGATAAAATCCCGAAATTATAACATTAAATACTTTGCAGAGTTATACCTTTCGCAAACATGGCCACTGTCTCGCATTCGCGAAGCATACAATGCCTCAGCCTAGAAATCCTCATTCGCGAACAAGATAGGAGTCCCACAAACGTGACAGCCAGCAGCCTCTCCTCTTCGTGAACGTCGGACACTTCCTCACGAACGCGAAGCTCTTCCCCCAGCTCAGTATCCTTTTTTCGCGAATGCCTCTGCCCTTCTGCGAACGCGAAGCACGTAGCCCCAGCTCCCAAATCCTTCATTGCGAATTTGGTACCGCCCCCGCGAACACGATGAACACCAGACATCAGCAAAATCTGATGCCTCAAACTCATGGAAATAACCCAAAACCACCTGGAAACACACCCGAGCCGGCCAGACCCCATTTAATCGCACCAACAAGTCCCAATACCTAATCCAAGCTTGTGCGAATGCTCAAAACTCCACAACTAACATCAAAACTATGAATCGATGATCAAAACACATGTTAAGCTTCTCTTAAGTTCATCAAATTCAAAACTTCAAACCAAGCAACCGGTTCAGGCCTAACCTATCCGGATCACTTCCAAACCTTCACACAAGTCCCAAATGACAAAAAGGACCCATTCCAACTTCCGAAACTAAAATTCGGATCCGATATCAAAGTCAACCCGGTCAAACTTAGGAACTCTCCAAATCTCCAAGTTGCTAACTTCGGCAAATAGCACTAAAACATTCTAGGAACCTCCAAATTCAAATCCGGACATGCTCCCAGTCCAAAATTGTCATACGAACCTATTGGAACTCTCAAATAATCAATTTGAGGCTGTTTACACTTCGAGAAGCTAGGGATTGGCAGTGTTATGTTGGCTTGTAGGAAGCAAATGATCAAGAACCAATACCTTAGCAAAATGGGATTTAAGCTTTAACTCATCAAGCTTACTTACTCTAGCAAGGGCAGCATATGTTTTGGAACGCAGCAAAAGGCTTCTGCCCAGCAGTTTAGTCTTGGAGATCATACGAGGCAAGTTTCTTAGGAGGCCAAAAATGGGACTAATGGATGTATTGCGGAATAAAAAACTAATGTATTCCATTACTACAATATCCCAAGAGGTGTTTCATGCTAAGACTTCATCAGAATACAACTGGAAGACACATGAATTATTGTTCAAACAGTGCATGTCCGCCAATGAGCAAATATTCTTGACACTTGGGACGATTGGGAATGCGTGTGGATTATTTATTTTATATGGCAATGCAGGTATATATATGTGTCATGCATAACAGGAGAGTGTTTTCTAACTAGAATCGGCTATGGTCAACAATGGTTTCACAAATTCATCACCGGAGTAGTCATCACTTGGATGCACTGTTTTCACGTGCATACAAGGATCAATTCTGGCTATAACAGGTATGGATACAATATTCGTTTCAAACAGAGAAATGGAAGCAAGTTATATACACAGTTACATGGAAGGTTGGGCAAGATCGATGGACTATTGTTTGATGAGGATATGGCAACTAAGGAGGATACGTGCTTTCATATTTGATGCTTCCAAAGGGCTGGTTTTTACACATGACTCATACTACTTTAGTAGGTCACTTTGGCATTTCATTACTAGATCAAAATGTACTACCACTTTCGAGTATCACTTGCTCAAATTTGGTATTAGGAATTATGTACTTTACATAGCTTATTTTCATACATTGTTTAAGACCTCATACTACTTTTAATTTTTTTTTTTTTTTTAAAATATATATATATATAAAACTAGCCCAAGGCACCTTGCCTAGTGAATTTGCTATAAAAAAATGTTATTTACACAAAAGTCAAAGCTTGGTCAATTCTACAATTTAAGCTTCCAAAATGAGATTAAGTGCCTCAAATCTCTCACAAACCTTCTCGAAATCAATCTGTCTATCCCCACAAGTCAAAAACCAACAAACACATGTACAAAAAGCATCAAATGGGGAAACGAAGCCAAATGCACAAAACGAGAGGCGATGTCGTTACACTTCTAACTTCTTATTTGACCCATTTAAATATATTTTATTACTAAGATGGAGTGCCACATTTTAAGATAATAATCTTAACCCCAAAACATTCTTGTATAAAAATTTAACTAAAAGATTACACAAATCCAAAAATGGTTAAAAGATCCGAAATATATCTCATTGCTCATTATCTTCATGTCGTTCCCCTATTTAAATTTATTTTTACTCTCCTAATATTTAACAACAAATCAACGTAACTCAATTTTAAAAAAATCAAACATTTTTATGGGAAAATAAATAATCTTCAAGCACCCAAATATAAATTAAAATTTTTAAATTAGTGAAAAATAATTAAAAGTAAATAGAGATATTGCAGAAGGTTATTATACACACTAACCAATAAGTTTTGACTTGCTAAAGAATTTATAATTATTTCCATGCTAGAAAAAATGAAATCATAAAATATTGATTTTATTTCTTTTTGAGTTAAGTTTATGCATATAATTGCAATTGCATACACAAAAAAGTATTAGTGGTCACAAAGACATAAACTGAAAGAGATAAGAATTATTAGTTATCCTTTGATCAAGATAAAATATTTTATAAATCTCTATTTTGATGTGTATTCACATGTTTTTTTCTTTTGTTTTATTTTTTTCCATTTGTTATTTCTTTTGTTGTTTAAGAAATAATAGTCAAATAAATTTTTGACCCTATAGTAACTGGATTTATAAAAAAATAATTTCATTAGTTTTAGGAACAAATATGAGCTAGTCCACTCACATAAAGGCAAATTTAGGACTAAAGTCAAACGGCGAGCAAATTTATTCTATTTTTCATAGTTGAGGAGCAAATTTGAACCATTTGCTAATGATAAGTGATAAGGGCATATTTGGATCGAATTCAAAATAAGGGTAAATTTGCTCTACTTCTCATAGTTAAAAGGCATTCCATTCAATTTCCATGCTTAAAAGTTATTAGGACAAATTCAAGTATCATAAATGTGTCAATACACGAGATATCTAAGCATAGTAAAGTACTCTCTGCTAACTAAATAATGGTTAAGCACGAAGATTAAGATGAAATGCGGAGGAAAATTCACAATTTAAAGTTTATAAGTTTCTACGGTAATTTTAAGTTAATATACAATGATAATTGAATTTTTAGTTAAATATTTATAGATATTTAATAATTATTTTTACTATATATTAAAGGTTTAGGTAAAAAACTGTTGGGTTCTCGTTGTTGATTGCACTCTGGATCCGGCATTGATAAAACAAGATTTTGTGGAATTATATTAAACATTTGACAATACATTTTATGCCATGCTAAAAAACCTTGTTTTACCAATCATAAATTGTCTAGCCAGTTTAATTCTCTCTTCATATGTTCCAAAAAAGATCCAATTGGAAAGATTCTTTCCCCAGTTAATGAACAGACCTCGGCGAAAGTTTCATATATTAAATTAAGCATAGTTCATAAACGATATTAAATTCCATTTATTTTTTCGAGAAGAAATCGAAAAAATGCACATTCTCTTTTTAGCAAAAGCATATACACTTGTAACCTTTCTCTAATTAATGAATATGGTGAAGTATCAATTATTTAATTAGGATAATCTTAATAAAAAGAAAGTACAATTTCTGAAATTATTCATATCTTAATTTGATTTTATGTGATGGTCAGTATAGTTCTGTTTATTCATCTATTTTTATAATGATCCGATCGATCGTTTTTAGCATTGGCAATTCGTTCGGTGATTTGAGGTCTCAAATAGCTTCATATGATGTATTGCGACTTGCGTGCTTGGTTGGTTTGGTTCCGGAAATTTTTTGGAGTGATTTAGAACACTTAGTTTTTAGTTTGGAAGCTTAAGTTACAAGTATTAATTAAGTTTGACTTTTTTGTATTTGACCCCGGATAGGAGTTTTGATGGCTCTTTTAGGTCCGTATGATAATTTTGGACTTTGGGGTATGTCCGGATTTGGATTCAGAGGTTTCTAGTTTGATTTGGCTCAAATTGGAAAAAAATTGGAAGTTTGATCGCTTGGAGAGTTGATAAGTTTGACTCATAGTTAACCTTTGTGCTTACTTATGTCTGTTTTAATTTTTCGAACCTTGGAATAGATTAGTATGGTAATTTATGACTTGTGTGTAAAATTTGGGTTCATTCCGAGTAGGCATGTTCGGCGTAAGTTTGGAAGTTGGAGTTTTGAAATAGTTGATTAAGCTTGAATTGGTGTGTGATTCGTGGTTTTGATGTTGTCTCGTATGATTTGATACTTCAAGTAGGTCCGTGTTATTGTTTGAGATTGGTTGGTTTGATTAGACAGGGTCCCGGAGCTCGAGTGTATTTCGAATAGGTTTTCGGACCATTTTACTCATGTTGGAGTTGCTGATGTTCTAGTGTGCTAGTATTTATCGCGATCGCGGATGTGGTGTCGCGATCGCAGAGTGTGTTGGTGACTGGCAACCTTTTCTTCTTCGCATCTGCAGTGTGAGGATCACGATCGCGGACCTTGGGGAGCTGACTCTTCGCGCTCGCATTGTATTACCGCGATCGCATAATGAGGTTTGGGAAGAAGCGCAAGTTGAGCCTTTGGTATATTGGCCCCTTTGAGGTGCTTGAGAGAGTTGGGGAGGTGGCCTACATACTTACATTGCCACATAGGCTATCGAGTTTCACCTAGTGTTTCCTGTTTCTATGCTCTGAAAGTATTATGGTGATCTGTCACATGTTTTGATCTCCAACATGGTTCAGCTTGATGAGACACTACTAGAAAATAGACCAATTGCAACCGTTTTTTAACAACGGTTATGTTTACCCAAGATTACGAATAACAATTAAATTTATATGTGGTTTTAAGGATACACGACCTGATTAATACAGTTAAAGAATAAACAGAAATAGAGACTAAATTAGTGAACAAGAAAAGAAAAAATAAAAAAAAGCAAACGGCCAAGATTGAGTAATCTTCCTGTGTTAGAAGCCCTTTGAAATAAAATATAAAGTAGATAGTCGAGCGAAGTAGACTATAGCTTTTTTATATTGATTGTATATCGTATCCTTTAAACAATTGGGGCTGTCTGTTTATATAGGAAAGGTGAAGAATTCTATACAAGGTAAAAATCTCATTTACAAGGTAAGATATTCCTAGAATAAATGGATTCAACATCTTTATTGATCTGAGCCGCGATTACCGCCGAGATGTTTGTATATCACGAGATTTTCGGTCTTTCAGTTATGCAAATCTGATAACTTTACCATAGGATGTTTTACCCTGATCGGCCTCGACGATTTGACTTCGAGCGCTTTGGCTTCGAGCTTCGTTCAGACGACATCCAGTCTCGGGCTTCTTATATTTGATATTCCGCTCTCGACCTCTTGGTTGGTGGCTCCAATCGACGTTGGTCATCGAATCCCAAAATCGGTATTTACTATGTAAGCGATCAGGTTCGACCCCATACAGATAGTCCCCTCGTTTTTTGGAGAGTAATGACAAGAAACGATATGAGCCGCCGCTTTCAAGATTAGGTTAAGTGGAGATATACTTATAGTGAGCGACACGGAATTTGAAACGTTAAATCAGATAACACAGAACGTCTTGTTGATGAATGACTGCAGCATGATGACGCACGCGGCCAGTATCAAAAAGGTCTTTTCATGTACCAACTGGCAACAAACTCTTCGATTCCAGCAAACACCAATTAATGCTTTCTCATTTTGGGTTTCGAACCGCCGCTTTTCAAAAGTATAAATAGCCCTCTCATTTTTCAATTTCAAGTTTGTGTCGTTTGAATACCATATTGCGCAAGTTCTCTAAACTCTGTTCTTCAAGTAATTTCTCTTTCTACACTTGCATCTACTTGCTTTCCATCTCTTTAACTTCAATGGCGAAAACATCTAAGTCTGTTCCTCAGAAGCAACAACCTTCTTCCTCTCAACCCACTAAAGAGTCTGAGCCTGTCGTTGCTGAGGAAACTTCGACAGAGCCTCCTCTAAAAGCTTTCGTACCGGTCGGATGCTCAATCGGCTCCGACTTTAAGGTGGAGAAGGCTTCCTCAGTATCGGGCCGGGGCGAACCGGTCGTTAGGTATATTAGTTCAATCACGAGCAAAACCCTTGATAAGGTGAAAGTAGAATGTAACTGGGTTGGTAAAGATGTGGTACTCCCCTCTCTGGACGAGGCGATTACCACCCACGTGAAGGGCTATTTGAGTGTTTACACTTACCCCTTCACGTTGGGACCTTTGGACCCCATTATTGTCGCCTTTTGCAAAAGGTACAATGTTACGTTGGGTCAGATTCACCCTTCCGTTTGGTGAATAATTCATCTTTTCCGTTTTTTTGTGAGTAAGGTCGATGGGCATCCTTTCACCAGCGATCATTTACTGCGATTATACAGTCCCCGAGTCTTCCGAGGGGGACTAATAAAACTCGCTCGCCGGGCAAGCAAAGCCCTATTTTCGAGAATTGACGAGGACAAGGACCGGGGCTGGATGAGCCGATTTGTTCGAATAAGGACGTCGGACCTAATCCCTGCAGAAGATATGTCGTTCCTTGAAAAGTGGAACATGAACCATAAGAATCATTTTCCTATCCAAATTCATCTGTTGTTTTTCTGTTGTTATCTCACTAATATACTTTGTAAGATGTAGCCGTTTCTCAAATGCCAGTTGCGATTCAGCATTTGGAAGAGTGGGTCCGGAAGGTGGTAGCTCAAATGACCTACTCAGAGCGCGCCTGGCGTGAGATATCGAAATGCCTATGGGAGGCCAAAAATCATGGTGAGACCGATAATGCTTATATTTCATGCTTTATGTGATCGGTGCTGCTGCTAATTCATTTCCTCCTTCCTTTGCAGGTCTATCGAAGGACGCTGAATTGAGGCCGACGTCCCCCGGTAGAGAGGTTCCCTGCCCTCCCCCTGTCTCGGAGCAGGATGGAGAGAAAAAGTGAAAAGAAGCCCCCGGTCCCTCTGAGCCCGAGAAAAAAAGAATTAAGAAGAAGAGCATAGCTCGTAAGCCCAGAATTGCCGACTTGGCTATCCGATTGAGTGATGATTCCGAGGAAGATAGGGACCTCGGTATTTCAAGCAACGAGCCATCTCGGGCAGTCCCCGAGCCGAGGATCGATGAAGCTCGTACTCCTCGAGTAGAGGACCTCGATGCAAGGGCAAGGACCGGGGTTTGCGCTGATGCAAGGGAGGCAGTACAGGGAACCTCGGGTCCCCCAGAAGCAATGGACTCTCCTTCTTTCTCGGAGGTAACCTTCAATGAAGCCCGGGCTGCAAGGGCGAATTCGCCGAGCAAAGACCACGTACTGGTAGGGCCCTTTGAAGACGTTTCCTACGGTGTGCCATCGGCTGGAACCTTTGGGCTCGAAGTGCCGAGGAGGAGTCCCTCCGCCGAGACGAGTAGGGTATCTTTCGGTCCCATGTTGGTCGATAGATTTCCTGCTTCGAGTTCCAATCCTGATCGGAAGAGGATAATAAAGTTCGCCATTCCCGAAGACGCTAGGGCTCTTGCCGCGCCTGTGGGCGTGGCTAGCTACCTTCGGTGTCTAGTGACCGAGGAAGATCAGGCTGCAATGGATGAGGTGGATGAGGCCTGCTTATTCAATGAGGCTCAAGAGGCAGCAAATAAAGTAAAATTTCTTACAGGCTTTGTTTGGTGTTTGTTATTTACTCTTCAACCTGTACTGACCGTTTTATTTTCTTTCATATATGTAGTCTTCGGTGCTTCATCATGAGGCTTTCCTTCGGCTAAGGGAAGAAAAGGCACGTCGTCAGCGACTCGAGGGGGAGATGTCGACTCTTCGGGTTGAGCTAGACTTCATGCGCAGGGAGAATGCTAATACACTCGACCAGCTGGGGCAGCAACTTGACCGAACAAATCAATTCCGATCTACATTGAGCGAGGCCAAGGCAGAAACCAGCGAATGGAGAGCTAAGGCCGATCTGCTGACTTCGGAAAAGGAGACCCTCCGGGCTCGTGTATTTTCTTTGAAAGAACAAGTCTTGGAGGCGCGAGAGAAAATCAGGACTCTGACTAAGAGCACCGATACACTTCAGTCCCAAGTCGAGACGCTCACCTCGGATCGTGATGTTCTGGTCAACGAGCTGTAATCGGCAAAATCCAAGATTGCCACGTCTAAAGCTGATGCCGATGATCTGATAGCTCAATACAGGGCCGATGCCGAGGCTGCCCAAGAGCAATCAAAGATTCTGGTTGAGTATGCCAAGTGCCAAACCCGCCTTTCCGTTCTCGAGGAGTTACAAGCTCGAGGCTTCGATCTATCCACCGAGGTCGATGATGCAGCAAAGATTGAAGCCGAGGCTAGAAAGCGGGCCTTCCCTGAAGAAGAAGAAGAAGATTCCGAGAATTTTGATTGATGTCGTCTGTTGTATAATATGTCTTTCTAGGATTCTCACTTTTTGTAACACACTTTGTTTCGTATATATATAAGATTTTCTTTTATCTCCCTTTTTTGTTTGATCTATTCTGATAATCCAATTTGCAGACTTTTCTACCCTTCAGGCTTAGTTAAGACTTAGCTTATTTCTCAGTAGATTTTCCCCTTTCATGGCCGATTGGATAAGGCCTAATCCTCGAAAGGGGGTCGAGGTTTGCCTTAATAGCTCTTATTCCTTTTCGAATTTTATTAATTAGACATGGTCTTGGCCCGTTAAGAAATCGGAGTTCTGTCTTAACAGATTTCAATTTCCCTCGAGTCCAACTCGATTCGGCCTTAGCCTTTTACAAATTCGGATTTTCCTCAATAGGTCTTACTTTCCTTCGAGTTTCATTAACTCGATAAGGCCTTGGCCTTTTAAGGAATTGGGGTTTGCCTTAACCGGTCTTTCCCCTCTTCGAGTTTTACTTGGTTCGGCCTTAGCCTTTTATGAGTTGGGATTTGCCTTAACAGGTCTTACTTCCCTTCGATTTTTGTATGAAGTTCTGAACAATGCTAATTTCTGATCATGTAATAAAACTTGAAGGGGCCCTTGGGCTCGGAGACAGGATATTGGTGCCGAAAAGTTTTCATTAGCATTTAGGTGCTTGTACAATTTGCTTAAGGGGTAGATCAGTCTATTCGGGCACGGTACTTTCGACCGTTTGACCCTTATATTGATTCCTAACGATATACGGGAGGTTCCCCCGAATTGAAATGACCAAACAATGAATCGAAATAGATAAGCGATCTTCTGATAATCATGGTCGATCGAAGTTATGCACCAAATATTATTATCTTCGATGAGCGACCGATCTAGGTTAGCACGATTACTGGTTGCCTCATTAAAAACCTTGCCGTAAAATCCAATTTGGGAAAAAACCAGTCGAAGAAAAAAAGAGAGCAACGCGTGCTTTCAGTCCTAATGCATGCGCTTCCTGGTTCGAGATGTCCTCATTCAATACCTGCAGATGTTAGCAAAACAAACAAACGAAAAAGTGCAATTTCATACCTTAACAATAGTATCGCTTTAGCTGACTTATATTCCAATTGTTTGGCAACTGTTTGCCCTCCATGGTTCCGAGCTTATAAGATCCCTTTCCAGTGACCTTCAAGATGGTATAGGGCCCTTCCTAGTTCGGTCCTAACTTTTCGTCATTCGGATTTCGAGTGTTGAGTGTGACTCATCTTAGCACCAGGTCTCCGATGTTGAAGTGTCGAAGATGGGCTCTTCGGTTATAATACCTTTTGATCTTTTGTTTTTGGGCCACCATTCGAACAAGGGCTGTTTCCCTTCTTTCGTCCAATAATTCCAGATTGTCGTTCATAGCTTCTCTATTTGATTCTTCGGTTACGCATCGGAACCTGACACTCGGTTCGCCTACCTCGACTGGTATTAAAGCCTCAGCTCCGTATACTAGAGGGAAAGGAGTGACCTCGATGCTGGTTTTCTCAGTCGTGCGGTAAGCCCATAGAACCTCGGGAAATATTTCTTTCCATTTTTCCTTTGCATCGGTTAACTTTTTCTTCAAGTTTCATATTATGGTTTTGTTGGTTGACTCAGCTTGTCCGTTGCCGCTGGGGGGATAGGGCGTCGATAAGATCCTCTTGATCCTGTTATCTTCGAAGAACTTTGTCACTTTACTGCCGATGAACTGCTTGCCGTTATCGCACACGATCTCCGATGGCATCCCAAATCGACATATGATATGGTCCCAGATAAAGTCGATCACCTCCTTTTATCTAACTTTTTCGTAAGCCTGCGCTTCAACCCATTTGGAAAAGTAGTCAGTTTTAAAAAGAATAAATTGAGCTTTACCTGGCGAATAAGGGAGAGGGCCAATGATGTCCATCCCCCATTTCATGAATGGCCATGGCGACAAGACCGAATGCAGTGTCTCTCCGGGTTGGTGGATCATCGGTGCATGCCTTTGGCACTCGTTGCACTTGCGAACGAATTCCTTCGCATCTTTCTCCATATCGATCCAATAATAGCCGACTCGAATTATTTTTCGAATCAAGGATTCGAAACCAGAGTGATTCCCACATGAGCCTTCGTGTATTTCTCTTAAAATACACTCGGTGTCTCCTGGTCAAAGGCATATTGCGAGGGGGCCTCCGAACGTCCTTCTGAATAGGGTCCCATCATCGGATAAATAGAACCGGGATGCTTTTGTGCGTAATGCTCTCAATTTTTTGGGATCCGAAGGGAGTTTACCTGAGCTGAGATATTCTATATACTTGTTCCTCCAATCCCAGATCAATCTTGTCGAATTGATTTCCGCATGGCCTTCCTCCACCACCGACCTTAAGAGTTGTACAACTTTTTCGGACTCAATTTCCTCATCTTCGACCGACGATCCTAGGTTGGCGAGGGCGTCGGCCTCACTGTTTTGTTCTCGAGGTATGTGCTGCAAAGTCCATTCTTTAAACCTGTGCAACGTGACTTGAAGCTTGTCCAAATACCTCTGCATTCGCCCTTCTCTGACTTCGAAAGTCTTGTTTACTTGGTTGACCACGAGGAGGGAATCGCATTTGGCTTCGATTATCTCTGCTCCCAGGCTTTTGGCCAGCTCTAAACCTGCAATCATAGCTTCATACTCCGCTTCGTTGTTAGTCAATTTTACAGTCTTAATAGACTATCGAATAGTGTTTCCGGTTGGAGGTTTTAATGCGATACCAAGCCCCGATCCTCTCGAATTCGAGGCACCGTCTGTGAACAGGGTCCACACTCCCGAAGGAGTACCCGATTTGGTCATTAATTCCTTTTCGACCTCGGGGATTAGTGACGGCGCAAAATCGGCGACGAAATCTGCCAATACTTGAGATTTGATCGAGGTTCAGGGCCGATATTCGATATCATACCTACTTATTTCGATGGCCACTTGGCCAATCGGCCAGATAGCTCGGGCTTATGCATTATATTTCTCAGGGGGTAAGTTGTTACTACACATATAGGATGGCACTGGAAGTAGGGTTTTAGCTTCCTAGAGGCACTCAATAAAGCGAGTGCTAATTTTTCTAGATGCGGGTATCTAGTTTCGACTTCTCCTAAGGTTCTACTGACGTAATAAATAGGAAATTGCGTACCTTGTTCTTCTCGGACCAGGACCCCACTCACCGCTACTTCCGAAACAGCAAGGCAGAGGTATAATTGTTCACTCGGTTTTGGTGTATGTAGCAAAGGTGGGCTAGAGAGATACCTCTTGAGCTCTTCTAACGCGCGCTGGCATTCCGGACTCCATGAGAAATCGTTCTTCTTTTTCAGCATGTTGAAAAACCGGTGACTTCTATCGAAAGACCTTGAAATGAATCGGCCTAAAGCAGCTATCCGACCTGTCAGCTTTTGTACAGCCTTTACACTGTCTACGATTGTAATGTCTTCGATGGCTTTGATCTTCTCAGGGTTAATTTCTATTCCCCGATTCGAAACCATGAAATCGAGGAATTTTCCTGAGCCCACTCCAAATGCGCACTTCTTCGGGTTTAACTTCATGTTGTACTGTTTCAGTACATTGAACATTTCCTGCAAATGACTCAAATGGTCCTCTGCTCGCAGGGAATTAACTAACATATCATCAATTTAAACTTCCATTGTTTTTCCTAATTGTTTTTTGAACATTTTGTTTACTAGGCGTTCATAAGTAGCCCCCGCATTCTTTAACCCGAATGGCATCACATTATAGCAGTATGTACCATACTTAGTGATGAAGGATGTCTTTTCTTGATCATCCTTGTCCATTCGTATCTAGTTATAGTCGGAGTAGGCGTCGAGAAAGCTAAGTGTCTCGTGGCCAGCGGTGGCATCGATCATCTGATCGATGTTAGGTAAGGGAAAAGAATCATTAGGACATGCCTTGTTTAAATCTTTGTAATCTATGCAAATTTTAACTTATTTCCCTTTTTAGGAACTACAACTACATTTGCTAACCATTCCGGTTATTTAACTTCCCGAATGGATCCTATATTTAAAAGCTTGGTTACCTCTTCTTTGATGAATATTTGCTTGACTTCGGATTGAGGCCTTCTCTTTTGCTTGACCGGCCGAAATTTAGGATCGATGCTCAGTTTGTGAGTCGTGATCTCCGGAGGTATCCCTGTTATGTTAAGATGGGACCAAGCGAAAGAGTCTTCGTTAGCTGAAAGAAAATGAATAAGTTTAGTCCTAAGCTTGGAACTTAAGCCCGAGCCCAGGTATACCTTCCGATCCGGTGCATCCTCTCGGAGTGAAATTTGCTCGAGTTCCTCGACCGTCGACTTAGTTGCATCGGATTCGTCGGGGCCGACGAATGACCGGGGAATCCCATATTCATCGTCTTCGATAAGTTCCTGTTCACCTTCGTTTGTTGAAGGCGATACCTGTGATTTCTATTTGGTTCTTTGAGAAGGGGCTATCATTTCCGGCATTGCTTCTTCTACTGCAAACATTTCTTTCGCCGCATGTTGTTCTCCATAAACAGCCATGATCCCATCAGCCGATGGGAATTTCAACATTTGGTACAGTGTCGAGGGTACCGCTCTGATATCATGAACCCATGGTCTCCCGAGCAAGGCGTTGTAATCTGATATCCCCTTCGATTACGTAGAATCTCGTTTCACGACCGGTACCGGCAGTGTTTACCGGTAAAGTTATTTCTCCTTTGGTTGTCTCGCAAGCCATGTTGAAACCATTGAGGATCTGAACTTCAGGGATAATTCGATCAGTCAACCCGAGCTGTTCGATAACCTATGATCGAATTATGTTGGCTGAACTACCGGGATCGACAAACACACGCTTTACCTTTGGTTTTTTGTATAATCACCGATATTACTACGGTGTCGTTATGGGGTTGTATGATTCCTTCCGCATCCTCCTCGCTGAAGTGCAAAGCTCCCTCCATCGCGTAATCCCAAGTGCGCTTTTCTCGGGTGATAGATATTTTTGTGTGTTTCAATAGCGGTCCTTGGGGTGTATCTACCCTACCGATTATCATATTAATCGTGTGCTGAGGCTCCTCCTGGTTCTGGTCTATTCTTGTTCCCGTAATGGTTTTTGGCTCGGTCGCTCAAAAACTATTGAAGGTGCCCATTCTCGAGCAACCGTGCCACCTCTTCCCTCAACTGTCGACAGTCTTCTGTCTTGTGCCCATGTGTACCATGGTACTTACATATCAAGCTGGGGTCTCTCTTAGCTGGATCCGATTGCAGCGGTCGAGGCCACTTGGTATCCTTAATGCGACCGATGGCCGATACGAGAGTCGCTGAGTTGACGTTGAAGTTATATTCGGACAGTCATGGTGCTTCTCGGTGACCAGCGGCTCTCTCGAAGTTGTTTCTTGCCAATGGTCCTCGGTTCCTTCGATTAAGATCATTCCTCCTTTCTTGTCTCGGGGAACCCTGCCTTACTAGAATGGCCTTTCGGTCTCCAGGATATGGTCGATGCCTGTCTCTGTTCGATCTTGGCTCTCGATAAATATCTCTTTGAACCCTATCATGAGTTCTGATGGGGTAAGTGGATCCCGAGGGGGCTCCAAGTTGATCGTCCTCGACCCTAATCTTCGATTGGTATCGGTTGTGTATATCTGCCCAAGTGGCAGCTAGATATTCAATCAAGCTTTGCTTAAGCTGTTGTGATGCCGTTGAACTTCGAGCGTTGAGCCCTTGGGTGAAGGCTTGTACGGCCCAATCATCAGTGATCGGTGGTAGGTCCATCCTTTCCACCTGAAAAGCGAGATACAAATTCCCTGAGCATCTCGTTATCTCTTTGCCTAACTTAAATAAGTCTGATTTCCGTGTCTCGACTTTGATGACACCCGCATGAGCTTTTACAAAGGTGTCCGCAAGCATGGCAAAAGAATCGATGGAATTCGGGGGCAAGTTGTGGTACCAAGTCATTGCCCCCTTTGACAAGGTCTCTCCGAATTTCTTTAAGAGGACGTACTCAATCTTATCGTCTTCGAGATCATTTCCCTTTATGGCGCATGTGTATGCTGTTACATGCTCATTTGGGTCAGATGTCCCATTGTATTTCGGAATCTCCGGCATGCGAAACTTCTTCGGTATGGGTTTTGGGGCGGCACTTGATAGAAAGGGTTTCTGTACGAATTTCTTTGAGTCCAAACCTTTTAACACCGGAGGTGCTCCTGGTATTTGGTCCACCCTCGAATTATATGTTTTTACCTTTTTATCATTGGCCTCGATCTTCTTCTCGCCTGACTCGACCCGTCTGGTCAACTCTTCGAGCATTTTTATTATCCCGGCGTTTTCCCCCGATCCGCCTTCGCTTGGTTCCACTGTGCTAGGTTCATTTTCGGGGATAGTTTCCCGAGGAGGGCCGGTCCCTATCTCGTTCGAAACTTGGCTCCGATTTTGCAGCTGAGCAATAGCCGCTTGCTGGGCTTGCAACATGTTGAATATCATCCTGAGGCTAATCCCGTCCTCCTCGTCGTTCTGTTTTACCGAGCGGTATTCTCTTCGGACACTATTCGATGGGCCAGAGGTCCGATCCACATTGACCGCTATTTGGGAATTAGCGTCGATTGGGACTTTATTTCCGGGTGCCAAGTTGTCGTTTTCGCTCTGGTGGTTAAATTCGCCATCGACGAATTGAGGCACAGATTGAGAATGTGACATGATTGTACTGTAACCTGAAAGAAAAAGGTGTTCTGCAACGAACAAGTGTAAAATAGTCTGTGTAACAGAAAGTTGAATTAAACAATCACTATTATCCTTAGCCCCACGGTGGGCGCCAAATTGTTTACCCTAGATTACGAGTAACAATTAAATTTAAATGTGGTTTTAAGGATACGCGACCTGATTTAATACAGTTAAAGAATAAACAGAAATAGAGACTAAATTAGTGAACAAGAAAAAAAAAATAAACCGCCAAGATTGAGTAATCTTCCTGTGTTAGAAGCCCTTTGAAATAAAATATAAAGTAGATAGTCGAGCAAAGTAGACTATAGCTTTTTTATATTGATTGTATATCGTGTCCCTTTTACAAATGGGGCTGTCTGTTTATATAGGAAAAGTGAAGAATTTTATAGAAGGTAAAAATCTCATTTACAAGGTAAGATATTCCTAGAATTAATGGATTCAACGTCTGTATTGATCTGAGCCGCGATTCCCGCCGAGATGTTTGTATATCACGAGATTTCCGGTCTTTCAGTTACAGCAAATCTGATAACTTTACCATAGGATGTTTTACCCTGATCGGCCTCGACGATTTCACTTCGAGCGCTTTGGCTTCGAGCTTCATTTATACGACATCCAGTCTCGGGCTTCTTATATTTGATATTCCGGTCTCGACCTCTCGGTTGGTGGCTCCAATCGACGTTAGTCGTCGAATCCCAAAACCGGTGTTTCCTATGTAAGCGAACCCCATACAGGTTATATAAGCGTTGCAATAGACAGTCTACGGCAACGATTATAAGCGTTGCATAATTCTATCAGGGCTATTGAGATAGTTAGCAGAATAAACCGCCGCGTTAGGGGCCTAACCCTTGCCATAGACAGGTCTATTGCGACGGTTTATTTGAACGTTGCAACATACATATTTATGGCGACGATTATTTAAATAAAAAGACTATTGCGACATTGTTTCTTACTTGCTTTCCTCCTTATATTGTCACTTCAAAATTTATTAACCCGCCAATTTTTCAAGGAAAAGAAGTAAGAGACGGAGAGGATAAAAAGAAAAACTAAAATTAAAGTCCTAACAAAGATACGAAGTACAAAAGCCCTAATCAAGATAGTTGAGCCACCAACAAAGATCCGAGAAATTCCAACAGGTTCTTTTATCTTTCTCTTCCCCTTGCCCTAGCCTCTTTGTACTTTTCTTCTACAACAATTTTTTCATTATTTCGTTGCTCTCTCTGTCTTTGCCACTAAAAAGTTTGAGGCAATAATCACACTCACTTCAAATTAAAAAGGTTAGTACTTTATTATATGAAAATCCTTGATGATTTGTCTTTTATTTTATTGCTGGGAAAATATATGCGATGAGTTTGCCTTTTTATTTATTGAAAAATTACAATATTTGGGTTTGCTTTGAATAAAGTTTCAATTGATGGATTATTAGATTTTTAGGTGATTTTGTTTGATTTTGGGTTTAGGTAACGAGATAATTTAGGATGAAACTGAATGTTCATTGGTGAATGGGTTTATTTTGCTAGTTAACTAACAGGTAGTATGCCCTTATTGAATTCATTCTTGTAAGTCTTCTCTTCCTTTATACTAGGTAAGGTTCATTTTTCGTTCTTATTTATTTATTTTGCAAGTGAAAGGCAAATTGAAATAAACTATGGGAATAACTGTTTTATTTGTCATTGCAATTATACATCATTTGTAAGATCAGTTGGAGTATAACGCGCAGTGTCCAATTTGCTTTTCTTCTGTGCTTATAAAGTACTTGTTGGGTCTTTATCAAAGGGAGGAAAAAAGAAGGTATTAGATATTAGTGAATTTCTGTTTGCTTTTGTTTGCTTTCAATCAATATGAGAAAAGTAACTTATCAAAAGAAGAGGAGAAAATGAAGTCCTGCAAAGACCAGTAATTAGGGAGTTACTTGAGAAAAGTGTAATATGTGACATAAAGGGTGGGTAATTAGTTGCTTTCTAATTAATTTGAATGGTATGATTGAATAGATGCTTTAAAGTGAAATATTCTTCATTGTGCAGTAGGAACTGAAAAGAATTTTCTTGGCATCAATTTATGGTAACTCTTCAATAATACAAGAAAACTAACAAGTTTTATTGCTGAAAGTTACATAAAATCCCACCAAGCATTGAAAATATGGATAATTAAATCATAAATTTGCAGCTACCAAAATATCATTAGATAATGATTTAAAACCCGTTTGGATTGGCTTATTTTAAGTATTTTTAAGCCAAAATAACTTTTAAGTAATTTTGTAATATTTGAATAAAGTAAAAAAGTGTTTTTAAGCACTTGTTTTTAAGTTAAAATGACAAAACAAGCCAAAGCCAAAAGCTAGAATTCCTGATTTATGGCTTAAAAGCTATTTTGGCGTAAAAATCACTTAAATAAGCTCGTCCAAATGGGCTCTAGATGTATTAAGTGTTCCATTTCTTTCGAATTTAATTAATAGGAAGATATCCTCCTTACTTAGTTGCTAGATTTGCTTGTTTCTTCTATATTTTTTTTATTCAATGTGTGGGTGATTTTATTCTCTTACCGCTTTATTGAAAGATTAAATAGTTTAGTGTTTTGTTGATTCAAAGTTTTATTTAGAAAGTACATAATAGAACCTTTGTTATGGCTCTTCATTTCAGATTATTCAGTAGATTATGCAAATAGGATGACAAATGTTATTTTCACCAATGAAATGGTTTAAAAAGTCTATAACAGTAGTTCATGAGTAAGTAAATTGTACTAAATTTGCCGAGCCTTAGCTCACCTGATAACAGATGGACAAAAATTCTTGTCCTCTCTTATAAGGGAGTCTCTTTAATTGCATTTTTGTTGCTTTCTGTCACTGTGTATATTTTTTCCTAAGTCATAAAAGAGGGTAACAAGCAAGATAGATGGATTTTGGTAATTAGACCTTATTCGTTGTATGGGCATCACTCTTTTTCTTCTTTTTTTTATAAGGAAAAGTTTGTCAGGAAAAGCATCAGTACTCATCGTGAACACAATGAAAACAAATAAATTAATGAAGGATCAGGCTAAACCATTTAAAATCGCCTGATAATCTACCTTATATTTATTTTGCTTCAACCCTGTATGCCAATCATGAAATTGGATCCTACATTGAACTTGTTGATAGTGCTATTGAACAGAGTTCTTTTTTAAAATTTAAAACAAAGTGTTTGTTGATGCGTTTTCATCTGTCATGGATCCTCAACATCCGGGACCTTTAGTTGGCCATTTCGAGCCGACTTCAAATGCCACAACTGATACAGTGCAAGAAATGCAAGAAAGGATTCGAAAAATGGAGGAACAATAAAGAACTATGCGACAAGAAATTACTGCAGATGTAATTGCTCAACTTCAGCGTGCAGGATTAAATCCAAACATACTAGCAACATTGTCTGTTTCGTTAATAATTAACTTAAAGTATATATATTTATATGTATATCGTCTCATGTTTTATTCGTGTTTCGTGGATTTGTAAATTGTATTGATATATGTTAATTCGTAGTATTTTTAAATGTAGGAATCATCCGGAAGCAATAGGGGGCGAAAGGTGCGAGATTAGAGCCAAAACGGAGAAAAACTGAAAAATGTTGAATTCCAGCGCCACAGGCAGCGCCCTACGCCACCTGTGATGCCGTTTACAGAATATTCAGCAAGCCAGCGCCCCACGTTGCCCTGGGCACTGGTGAGGGGAATTTCTCCAACTTTGTTTGAGACAAGGTTATTTCGGCCCTAGACTTACCCAACGCGTATAAAAGCAAGACTAAGTCTATTTTGAGAGGGGAGACGCCACTTTGAAGGAAAAATACACATGAGAAACACCGAAGAGCGAGGATATCTCAATTTTCATCATCCTTTCTTAGTATTTTCAATTATTCAATACTTGTGAATTTGTTTAGATATTATCATGAGTGGCTAAAACCCATAATTCTTTGTTGTTTAACATTGATTTAACCTTAATTACAATTCACCAATATATGGTTATTTCTTCAATCTTTGATTAATTGCTTAATTGTCTGGCCAACAATTAGGTTCTATTTACTATCTATGTTATGCTTGGGAAAGCCATGTTTAGATTAGAGAAGAATTGAAGAGAGCACGATCTTAACCCTGAGGAGGCCGGATTTTTGGTTAGGCTAGGAATATACCTAGTCACCGTACTTAATTAAATATCGTAATCATAATGCGTTCTTAATAGATTGATTTCATAGGAATATAGACGTTAATCTATTTTGAATAGGCGAGTAGGACTTGGGGAGAAGGCTACGAGAGTAATTATTCGATTAACTAGAAACCATGAATGAATTATATGAAAGGGAGAGTTAACTAAAACACAATAGGATTGGTGAATCGATCACAACCTTGGAACATTTGTCTCAACCGATTACACAATAACCATTTTGATGCTTGATAATTTAGTTACTAGTTATAAGTATTGCTTAATATAATCACACTTTTGAACTCTGATTGGCTCGACTGAATCACAATCTTGGTGAATTTGGTGGGTAGTTAAAAAAAACGAGAAGAAATATATATATATATATATATATATATATATATATACACACACACACACACACACACGCTGCCTGGGGTGCCATTTACAGTATGTCGAAACCCCTCAGCGCCGGGCCTAGCTTAGGGCGCCATTTACAGTACGTCGAAACTCAATTTTATTTTTCTTTTTTTTTTTATTGTGTTATTTTTTGTAGTTTTATTTTTGTATTTTCTAGGAGTAGAAGCATGGAGTCAAAGCCAATAGGCGAGTGCAAAAGCGAGCAGGTGGTTGAAACTGAGTGTGAGGTACCCGCACAAAGAATCATACCAGGGAGAAGTCTGAGTATCCTGTGAGCTGCTAATACTTCGGCCTTTGGCCTACCAGGTAGTCTCTTTTACCTTCTTGTTATTTATAGTGTGCATTGAGGATATTGCACAATTTTAAGTGTGGGTGAGGAGATTGTCTGAGTAATTTTCCGTGTTATCCTAGCTTAGTTATAATATTCTTTCTTAGTGTAGTGATTTTTGAAGAAAACTAAATTGAAAAAAAAAATGAAAATTTGAATTTTTTTTTATAAAATTAGACTTTTCCCGACTATGAATTTTGTGGATAGCTTTCTTGAGGGATTAAGGTGTAATGAAAAAAATCTAAAAATATTTTTTTCTAGTTTGTTTTAGTTAGGCAATAATCCCCCTTGGTTTTTCTTTTTGCATCGATTCTTTTTCAGGGAATGTAACTTGAACCGGGTAAATTTTTTTATTTTTTAGGATTAGAATATTTTTTTTCTTTAGTTTAGGAGTAGAAAAAAAGGGAGAAGAAAAACTTTTGTTACTTGTTTGATACTAGCATATTTAAGTCTGAGCTTGAGTAGTACTTTCTTCTGAGTGCTTGAGTAATGAATAAAATAGCCGACTTTCTGGCATCTAAGCTCAGGTTGTGACTCTGTATATAGCCTACTCTTATTTTGTTGTTCGCTATTATCCTGTCTGTCTTAAAGTAGAATTGATCCATCCTGATTGATACTTGTGCCATGTGTGGTTAGGATAGGTATATACCTAGTCACCGTGCTTAATTAAATATCGTAATCTTAATGCGTTCTTAATATATTGATTTCATAGGAGTATAGGCGATAATCTATTTTGAATAGGCGAGTAGTACTTCGGGAGAAGGCTACGAGAGCAATTGTTCGATTAATTAGAAACCATGAGTAAATTGTATGAAAGGGAGAGTTAACTAGAACACAATAGGATTAGTGAATCGATCACACCCTGGAATATTTATCTCAACTGATTATACAACAACCATTTTGCTGCTTGATAATAGTTACTAGTTAAAAGTATTGCTTAGTATAATCACACTTTTGAACTCAGATTGGTTCGACCGAATAACAATCTTGGTGAATTTAGTGGGTAGTTAATACAAGTCTCTGTGGGTTTGACACTTGACTTATCATTTTATTACTTGTACGACCATGTATACTTGCGTGTGCGTTTGGGAGCAACAAGTTTTTGGTGCCGTTGCCGGGGACTTGAATATTGACTACTTTCTATTTTTAGCTATAATTATTTTTTACGTCAAGTCTAACGTCACTTAATTGTTGCTCTGCTCTCAAGAACCTTGATTGAATGCGAAGGGTCAGAAGCCAAGATAGACTTCAAGGCTTTGACCCCGAACCTGAGAGAATATTTCACGGAAGGTTGAGGGAAGCAAGGCACACAAATAATCTTCAGGCACTTGTTCAATTTCCTGTGGACATGGCAAAGGAGCAACATATGGCGGTTCAGGAGGTGACGATGCCCAGCATTGCTAATGTCACCTCCAGCATTGTGAAGCCCAGAATCACTAGGATCTTTGAGCTGAAACAGAGCATGATCCAGCTATTACATGCGAATGGGTAGTTTATGGGTGTTCCACACGAGGATCCACAACAGCACATCCGGAACTTCTTAGAGATTAGTGATACTTATATCACTAACAAAGTTACTCCAGATTATGTCACACTTTTCCCGTTCTCTCTGTTGGGCAAAGCAAAGCTATGGTTGAAGGCGAAACTAGCTAATTCTATTACATCATGGAATGATCTGGCGAGAAAATTTTTGGCAAGGTTCTTTCCTTCAAGCAAAACTGCAAAGATCAGAAGTGAGATAGTCGCCTTCAAACAAAAGTCGGGGAAGTCCTTATATTCATCTTGGGAAAGGTTCAAGGGGTTTCTCAGAGACTGTCCTCATCACAATCAGACAAACGAAGTGTTAGCTCACACTTTCATAGAAGGGCTACATCCTAAGACAAAGATTGTGGTAGATGTTGCAGCGGGAGGTCAAGTGTTGGAGAAAAGCTTCGATGAGATATATGCATTATTGAACAAATTCTCTAAAATCAATCCTAATTGGCAAGGGGAGATGGGCAGACACACAGTGCAAAAATCGGCAAGGTTTCTCGAGTTAGATGGAGTGTCTGCATTATCAGCACAAATTGCCACATTGGCTAACCAAGTCAATCAGATGACCATGGTTATTAACAAGCAACAAGCCCAACCATGCAATTATGTTCAAATATTTTGTGAAGTATGTGGAGAGGGTCACACGAGTAAGTTATGCCCAGTTAATCCAGAGTATGTCTGCTTTGTGGGTAATCCAAATAGGGGCCAGACAAATCAGTATGGGAACACTTACAATTCTAACTGGAGAAACCACCCAAACTTCTGTTGGGGTGGAAACCAAGGTGCTCAAAATCAGTACAGACCACAAGCGCCTCAACAGCAATATAGACCACCTTAGGTTGAACAACCTGCAAACCCGACGAGTTACCTTGGGGAGAGGATAGAGAAGTTGATGGCTGACCAGCAGGCCCAAGCAACAGCGATGAGAAATTTGGAGCGATAAATGGCGCAACTTGCTAGTGCCCAAAATACTTGACCAGTTGGAGCCTTTCCAAGCGACACTAAGGCTAATCCTAAGGCACCTATTAATGTTGTGTCATTGAGGAATGAGAGACAGTTAGAAGAAGTCTAGTCAAAAAAGAGAAAACAAGTGACCTTTAATGAGAAATCAGTCACCATAGAGGCAGAATAAAAAAAATCAAAGGAGTTAGAGAAGCCAGCTGAAGAGGTGGTGGCTGAGATACCCCCACCATTAGTTGCGAGGCCACCACCTTCGTTCCCTTAGAGATTGCAAAAAGTGAAGGATAATGCCGCTTATAAAAAGTTTCTTGATATTTTGAAGCAGGTGCGAATCAATATTCCACTGGTAGATGTCCTGCAAGAAGTGTCCAAATATGCTAAATACATCAAGGACATAGTGGCAAATAAAAGGAGGTTGACCGAGTTCGAGACCGTGGCACTCACTGAGGAATGTAGCTCAAGAATTCAAAGCAAGCTACCTTAGAAATTGAAGGATCCAGGTAGTTTCACTATCCAAATCTCGATTGGTAAGCATGCAGTCGGGCGAGCTTTGTATGATCTTGGAGCGAGCATCAATTTGAGGCCGGTATCACTGTTCAGAAAGTTGGGGTTGGGTGAGCCGTGCCCAACAACGATAATCTTACAGTTGGTTGATTGCTCCCTTGCTCATCTTGAAGGAGTGATTGAAGATGTGTTAATCAAGTGGGTTCTTTCATATTCCATGTTGATTTCATTATCTTGGACTACAAGCCTTATCAGGAAGTCCTATTTAGTTTGGGGCGTCCATTCTTAGCCACGGGCCGAGTTATTATTGATGTATGTGAAGGAAATATGACGATGAGTGTAGGTGATTGAGTGGAGGTATTCAATGTGTATAAAGCACTCAGATTCCTAACCCACTATGAAAAGCTATCCATGATATCTGTGGTCGAAAGAGATGCTACGTCATTGGTGCCTTTAATGAGCCCCATAGATCCTCTTGAACGAGCTTTAATTGGGGATGAAGAAGACAGTGAAGATGAGATGATAGGAGAAATTGAGTAAGTACTTGACATGTCCTGCAGTTATGTCCATAGGTTTGGGAGATTTGAGGAGTTGGACAGGCCTGCAGTCTGACCCCTACTAAGCCATCTATTGAAGAAGCTCCAAATCTAGAACTTAAGCCCCTTCCAGCGCATCTGTGCTATGCTTATTTGGGGAACTCTGAGATATTGCCAGTAATTATCTCCACCAGCTTGACTAATGTACAAGAAGAAGAATTGCTCAGAGTACTTTGCGAGCATAAAAAGACTGTAGGGTGGACAATTGCTGACATCAAGGAAATCAGTCCATCGTTTTGCATGCATCAAATCTTTCTGGAAGATGGACACCGCCCCAGTGTTGAGCAGCAAAGGAGATTAAATCCCATTATGAAAGAGGTCGGAAGAAGGAAGTAATTAAGTGGCTCGATGCAGGTATAATCTTTCCTATTTCTGACAGCAACTGGGTACGTCCAATGCAATATGTGCCCAAAAAAGGGGGATGACTATAGTAGAGAATAAGAAAAATGAGCTAATTCCTGCTCGCACCGTGACGGGGTGGAGAGTTTGCATTGATTACAGAAAGGTCAACAAAGCAACCCGCAAGGACCACTTCCCACTTTCATTCATTGACCAAATATTTGATAGATTGGCGGGGCATGAATATTATTGCTTCCTTGATGGCTATTCGGGGTACAACCTGATTGTCATATGCCTAGAGGATCAGGAGAAGATCACTTTTACTTGTCCTTATGGCACTTTCACCTTCAAGCGAATGTCGTTTGGTCTTTTTAATGCACTAGCCACTTTCTAGAGGTGCATGTGACTATTTTTATCTATATGGTGGAAAATTTTGTGGAAGTTTTTATGGATGATTTTTCAATTTTTGGGTCTTTTTATGATGACTGTTTGAAGGATTTGAGAAAGGTGTTAGCCTGTTGTGAAGAAATAAATCTAGTGTTGAATTGGGAAAAATATCATTTTATGGTGCAAGAAGGCATCGTGTTGGCACAGAGTGTCAAGGAGCGGCATTGAAGTTGATAAGGCGAAGGTGGAGGCAGTTGAAATATTACCTCCACCCATTTCTTTGAAGGGTGTCTAGAGTTTCTTGGGACACGCGGGATTCTATCGATGCTTTATTAAGGATTTTTCAAAAATTGCCACTCCTATGTGCAGGTTGCTTGAAAAGGATGTAACTTTCAATTTTGATGATGCTTACCTGAAGGCCTTTGAAGAGCTCAAAAAGTAGTTGGTGTCTGCCCCCATTATTGCGGCACCGGATTGGTACTTACCATTTGTAATTATGTGTGATGCAAGTGACCATTTTATTGGGGCAGTGCTAGGCCAGAGGAAGGACAAGATATTTTATTCCATCTAGTATACGAGTAAGACTCTTGATGATGCACAGTTGAATTACACCACCATTGAAAAGGAGTTGTTGGCCGTTGTGTGGGCCTTTGAGAAATTTCTAGCATACTTGGTGGGAACGAAAGTCATAGTCCATACCGATCATGTAGCAATCAGGCATCTATTTACAAAAAAGGAATCCAAGGCTAGATTGATGCACCGGGTTTTGTTGTTACAGGAATTTGATGTAGAAATACGAGATCGAAAGGGTACAGAGAACCAAGTAGCTGACCTTCTATCAAGGCTAGAAAATCATGACCAAGTGGAGGAGGGTGGACAAATTGAAGAGGCATTTCTTGATGAGAAACTTTTTGCTATCACCCAAGACCCTCCCCCATGGTACACGGACTATGTGAATTATCTTGCAAGTGGGGTACTTACTCCTGAAATTGAATCTGAATCTAGAAAGAGGCTTCTACATGATGTGAACTTCTACTACTGGAATGAGCCATTCTTGTACAAGCAGTATGCTGATCAGTTGATGAGGAGATGCATCCCAAAAAAGGAGGTGGAAGTACTGTTGTATGATTGTCATGCATCACCTTATGGGGGCCATCATGGAGGTGATAGGACAGCTGCAAAGGTATTACAATCTGGATTCTTTTGGCCAATATTATTCAAGGATGCCTATGCATTTGTTAAGAAGTGTGACCAATCTCAAAGAACAGGAACAATCACAAAGAGGCATGAGATGCCTTTGAATAACATCCTGGAGGTCGAGATTTTTTATGTGTGGGGGATAGATTTTATGGGACCATTCCCATTGTCTAGAGGAAATAAATACATCTTACTAGAAGTTGACCACATGTCAAAATGGGTAGAGGCGATCGCATTGCCAACAAATGATGCCATGGTGGTAGCTGCGTTTGTGAAGAAGAACATATTCTCGAGGTTTGGGACTCCACGTGCCTTGATTAGTGATGAAGGGACACATTTTTGCAATCACTTGTTGAATAACCTTCTAGCTAAATATGGAGTCTGGCATAGAGTTGCCACGACATATCATCCGCAAACAAGCGGACAAGCTGAGGTGTCCAACAGAGAAATAAAGCAAATATTAGAAAAGATGGTGAGTATGAATAGGAAGGATTGGGCTGCAAAGTTAGATGATGCCTTGTGGGTATATAGAACTGCAAACAAAACACCAATTGGGGCGTCGTTGTATAAGCTTGTTTATGGGAAGGCATGCCACTTGCCTGTTGAACTTGACCACAAGGCATACTGGGCCATTAAAAAGTTAAATATGGACCTTGAAGCCGCGGGCGAGAAGAGACTCTTGCAGTTGAATGAGTTAGATAAGTTCAGGCTGCACTCTTATGAAAATGCTAAGCTTTACAAAGAGAAAACAAAAAGATGGCATGACAAACATATCAAGCCATGTCACTTTGAACCAGGACAACAGGTATTATTGTTCAATTCCAGGCTCAAGTAATTTCCTAGGAAGTTAAAGTCGAGATGGTCAAGTCCATTTGAGGTAGTGAGAGTCACTCCTTATGGTACAATTGAGTTGCGCACTTTACAAGGTAAAAGAAAATTTTTAGTGAATGGACACAGAGTCAAGCACTATTGGGGATGAATCATTGATCGTGAGAAGACCAAAGTAGTACTCACTGATAAATAAGTGAGGTCCTGCATCGTACCGCAGCGTTAAATCAGGCGCTTGTTAGGAGGCAACCCAATTTTTATTGCTTTCTTAGCTTAGCTTTTTAATCTTTTTAGCTAGAGTAGACTAGAGTTTATAGGTAGAATAGTGTGGGGCATGTAAATTGGATATATAAAGGGCACGGGGGATCGGGATGTTATTTCAAAAAAAAGAAATATGTGAATCAGCGCCCCAGGAAAAAGTGCCCCACGCTGCCAGGGGCGCCATTTACAGTATGTTGAAACCCCTCAGCGCCAGCCCTAGCGTGGGGCGCTAGGCTGGGGGGTACATGTGAGTTTTTATTTTTTTGTATTTTTATTTTTTGTTTTTGTTTTGTTTTTGGTTATTAAATTAATGTCGATACCCATAGAACCCGACCCATATACCCATCTATACTAACATTATAACCCACTTTATAACCAATACCCACCCCCAACACAAATTAAAACATAACTCAAATAAACACCCCCCTCCCAAACACTTGTACTCTATCTCTCTCTCACGTTCTCTTCTCTGCCCGCGACATTCTCCCTCCTGTCTCTCAAATTTGTCAAGTTTCCCTCTTGCTCTCATCCTAAATCCTATAGGTATGTCTTCTTCTTCTTCTTCTTCTTCTTCTTCTTCTTCTTTGGTTTGTGGTTGTATTGTATACGGAGTAGTAAACTAGAATTCCCTCTAGTTGGTTGAAATTTGGGAGGGCCACCATGTTCCACCATTGTTAAACTAAGTTGCACACACTTCATGCCCACAAGGTGTTTGCTAAAATGATTGAATAAGTATTTTGTGCACCGGTGAAGTCTGAGTAACCGAATGTAGCCGTATGTTATATCGGGCTAAGTGTGGGGTGTTTGGGAATGATTCTACATTCCTAGATACTGATGTATAGAGAAAGTTAGAACAATTCCTTAGAGCTTGTGACTTATGACTAGCGGATCTTTGGGAGATGTTTATACTCAGAGTTGTTGGTTTTACTTGTATATGCTGAGCAGCAGTTTTTCACCATTATCTATATATATACCTGTCATTGTTAAGGTTTAGCCGTTATTTCTGTTATTATTTTAGTTATTCCACAACTGTTAGGCTTACCTAGTCTTAGAGACTAGGTGCCGTCACGACATCTTACGGAGGGAGATTTGGATCGTGATACCTTGACACATTGTAATATGTAAATAGTTTGGAAGAATAAAATTAATTCATTATTGATTGTATAAATGGACACTTATTTTGGAACAAAATAAAAAAGTAAAATATTCACTTATTGTGGACCGAAGGGAGTAATATTATCGTGAAAGTTTTGAGGGAAGAGGAAAATATTTATTATTATTTTTTTCATGACCGCATGAGCGCGGATAATTTGACTAGTGACTGTATAAATTAGGACAAAGAAAATATTTCATCTGTTTCAATTTATATGATACAATTTCCTTATTAGTTTGTTTCAAAAAGAATAACACATTTATATTTAGAAATAATTTTTAACTTTAAACTTTTCATTTTACTCATAATCATGAGAAATTTTTATAGCCCAACAAATATCATGGACCCATAAAGCTTTTGCCCTTTAAATTTTTAGGATCATATATTTTTTTTAAAAAATTTAAAACTTTATGCCAAGTCAAATAAATTGAAACGAACCCGATTTTGCAGTTTTCGACCACAAGACATACATAAAAAAAAATTACATGCCTTGGAAAAAGAAAGGACAATCTTTTTTTTTTTTTTTTTTTGTTTATTCCTCATGTTTCTCGTCTAATAGTAGCAAGGTAAGAGAATCAATGATATTTTTCTGAAATCATAAGAAGCAGACAAGAACATAACTCCCGAGGTTTGGAGAACACCACCATGTGATCTGCATGACGAATCAACTCGACATCACCTGGTGGATTATGGTTGATCAACCACCTTTGAAGTTGTTCTTCCTTAAGCACGTTATCCTTGTCGCACACAACGTAAACACGACGAACCGAACCATATTTCTCATTTGTGAATGTGGAGTCCTTCAATAAGCTTGACTCATCAAACAATGGTACTGGTCTCACCAAATAAGTTGCAAGAGTCAAATCGTGTTTCAATTGCATCATCAATAGTGTCCAAAAAAGGATTAACTTTACTATAACAGTGAAGTCGTAGAATTATTTTACTCACTATAACGATAAAATTACAAAATTATTTTATGCCATATTAAGATAGCTTTTTGTAATGTGTTCAGAAAATAAATATAATGATCAACATATCAATTTTCTGGCCCAAAAATGATGTTAAAAAGTTATTTTTTTGGAGATTTTTACCTTCCTATACACTATTTGAAACCTTATTATCCTCCGCACTCAAGTTTCAATTTAATTACATGGTCATATACAATTTATCAATTATATACAAATAAGTTTTAAATGAGTATCCCTTTATATTAGGAATTGAATAAGGAATATCAGTTACTTCTTATCTCTTTATACTTTCTCTCTCTCTCTCTTTCTCTCTCTCTCTCTCGCTCTCTCTCTTCGTCTCTCTACTCTCCTTCTCTGTTTTTCCCCCAACTTTTTCATTTGATGTTCTCTATTTTTTTTTTTTATGTTTTCTTGTTGTATAGAGTTTTAATAGAATTAATCAATGGATTTCAATCGTTTTAACTTAGCAATTTTCTTTCATGTTGCACAATTGATGTTCAAATTGAAGTGTCAATCAATAAATTTTGAAGGTGTTTGACTCTCCATCATTGACAACCATTAAAAAGTTTTGAAGCTTTGAAATCGAATTTGGGTTTTCAAAAACCATTATTTGTTTGGATTGGGTGTTGTTGCAAACAATTGAGAATATTACTTGGAGTTTATATCTCAATTTTGAGGGTGTTTTGGTGAAGATTAGGCTTGATTTTGGCTGAATTTCAGATTGAAACCCAAAGAAGAACACATGACATACAATATATTTACGAAATTGTATTAAAGTTGTATTATAATTGTATGTAAATTGTATTATGTTGTAGTTATATATTTTTTTATTTGAATGTTGCATGAAAGTTGAAAAATAGTTGTATAATGTATGAATCGTTGTATAAAATTTATATTTAAGTTATCGATACTATCTTTTTTCATAAAGTTGTTGATATGTATCAACATTGTATTAAGAGAGTACATTTTGATTGAAATTTTAGAGAGGAAGAAGCACACACCACAGACAAAATGTATACAAATCAGATACAAATATATATATAAAAGACATATTGTATAAAATTTGTATTTAAGTTGTATGATATTGTAGTTGTATTTAACTGGATGAAAATAATGTATGAAAGTTATAGATAAGTTGTATAATATATAATTAGTTTTATGAAATTTATTTTTACTATGTATAAATCATATACAAAATATACAAAGATATTATTGTATAAAATATGTATAAAAGTTTCATTTAAGTTGTAAGATATTATAATTGTATTTAACTAGGTAGAAATAATGTATGAAAGTTGTAGACAAGTTGTAAATAAGTTGTATAATATATAATTAGTTGTATGAAATTTATTTTTACTATGTCTACATCAGATACAAAATAATTTAACATAATTAATATTACAATGATTAATTTCTTGTACAAAACTACCTTGATTATTACCTTCGGGATACTGCTAGAACAAATACAAAATGATTTACTTTTGTGACTAAGGGAAAAAGTGGTTTTGAGGGTGTGACGGGGGAAGGACGAGAGAAAAAAATGTTAACCGAAGGTCATGCCACGAATAATCTTGTTCCAACAATGACTGCTCAGTAGAGGATATGGAATGAGAAATAAAATAATTATTTTACGAGAGTGTTTAACTTAGATTTGGAGGGACAAAAGGTTTTACAATTCTATGCTTTCTTTCGATCATCACGACGATAATCTTGAAAGACTATAATTAGACACCAAATTACAATTTAGTAGAGAACAAATAAGAAGTGAACAATTTAAAACATACTCATTTGTTTGGTATGAGGCCATACGTACGCAACCCAAATACAGTTGGTCAATTTCGATGTCAAACTACTAAATTATAGAAAACGGAAGAATGTATAGAAAATCTGTGAGGCTTTAAAGGAAAAATATTAATTGTTTTCACCTTTTTTAGGCTTAACAGTTTTCAGGGAAAAACCTTATTCTTTAATAGCTGGACAATGTCCGGAAGTGAAAGAAATTACTGCAATTACTTGATTTATTTTGTGAAAAATGTTGACTGTTAGGAGTATTTTTGGTCCCAATATTCTGGAGAGAAGAGGGCAAAGAGGAGAGAAAAGGAAAAGGGTGTAACTAAATCCCTTGATTGAAGGCACTAATAATAGACTGAGAGCCTTTTAAGGTGGAATGTATATAATTTGTAAGTAATCATTCTTTAGAATGGATAATATATAAAAGTAGAATAATTTTAATAAATGAGTTTTAAATATTGTATAGGAACAAAAAAAAATCTTTTTTTAACTATACAACTGCAGACGAAAAAGGCCCACCAAGAAGAAACCGTTACTCAACGTCAGAATTTGACATTTCAATAATTTGTATTGTCTGAAAAGTTCACATGTTGTTTAATGTAATAAAAAAAGTCATGACTAAAATTTAGTTTCTCCAATACAAAAAGAAAAATAATTTTCATAATTTTATTGTTATAGTGGGTAATATATGATGATCATATGTAAAATTAAAATTTAAAATTGTGAACATTAGGAAAAATCAGCCTATCTTTGATACATACCTCAGCAGGGGCCAGTTGATAAAAGTTGGTTGCTAAACCTTTAGGGCCGAAGAGGAGGGAGGTTGGACCTTTCTCCTGTCCGTTGTTGTATACAAATTCAGTATCTATATGTGATTCCACTTGTTGATTATACTATCAATGTGCAAACAAAAATAATGCTTATTATAACTTAGTATCAGCAAGATAATAGTAGAATGTAGTACATACTACCCACAAGTAATGCAGAAATACTAGACTCTGTTCGGACCAATTGAACAAGAATATAACTCATAAATCCTGATAGTGTTAAAGATTATTACACTATCAGTATAATCAATATATTGTGTACTAGGGTGTCAAATAGATGGTTTGTGCTGATTTTACGGATTAAAATGGGCTGAGTTAATAAATTAACGGGTTATTGACCCGCCCAAAAATTATTAGGCTAAGATGGGTTGGGCTAAATTTTGGATCATTGCCGAACCCGTTCAATTTTTATAAAGCTTTAATTAATGCGTGTTATTTTTTTTATGAATTATTTATTTATCAAATAAGACTTTTTTTCTTTTGTTCTGATCATATATATAATATATACAACATATCAAACAAAAAAAGTATTTGTAAAATATTTTAGCAAAGTTACTCATGGATCAATTTGAGCTAAAAATAAGCTCAACTTTAGGTGGACTTGGTTAAGATGGGCTGAGTTTAAGCCGCCCAACTTTGAGCGAGTTGGGAGGGTCAATGACCAGCCTAACCTTGAGCGGATTGGACGGATCAAATGGGTTGGAGCTCAAATTACCGCCCCTATTGCATACGGTAGATAAACTATTTTTTTTTTTCAGGTTACTGATTTACTTTCTATCACTACTAAAAATCAGGTAAAAAGCGACCGGAAAAAGCGACCAAAGTTGGTCCCTATATGCCTAAAAGCGACCAAAAAGCGACCACAATGGTCTGGTCACCATTTAGTTGGTCCCTTTCCAATAGCGACCAATCTTGGTCGCTCTATAGCGACCAAAGTTGGTCGCCCAGTACAAAAGGCAAAAATTTAAAATCTGCTCACAAGCGACCAACTTTGGTCGCTAATTTAGTATTTTTAATTTTCTGCATTTCTAAATAGCGACCAAAGTTGGTCGCTATTTGAAAATACAGAAAATTTAAAATACCAAAATAGCGACCAAATTTGGTCGCTTATTCAGTATTTTAATTTTTTTTTTTTTTGAAATTGGTGACCAACTTTGGTCGCTATTTAGAAATGCAGAAAATTAAAAATACTAGATTGGCGACCAAAGTTGGTCGCTTTAGCAGATTTTAAATTTTTGTTTTTTTTGAAATTGGCGACCAACTTTGGTCGCTATTTGCAGAATCAGTTTTTTTTAAGCAAAATAGCGACCAACTGGCGACCAAAGTTGGTCGCTTTTGTTGGTATATTTTTTCAAGAAACTGGCTGTTTTGCCAGTCACACCCCCTGTCAGTTTTACCAAATTCCTAAAATATGCATTGAAACCATTAAAACAACAACAACAACAAGAACTACTACATCAAACAACAACGATACTAACAACTACAATAAACAACACATTAAACAACAATATTAAACAACAATAAGGTTTAAAGTTCAGATGAACTTATGCATTATATAAGTTGTTAT
>MCJB01025734.1:0-72696 GCA_002018475.1 Nicotiana obtusifolia
CACACACTCCTTCCCCTCTTTTTTTCTCGAGTAAAGCTCCCAGATGTACCAATAGAATTGGTATTCTCCTAATTGTAAAATAGTAAACTTTTTCGGAAAATACAAAGTATGAATAATTAAAAGAGAGGATAATTAATATAAAGGATTTTTATACAAGTAGCTGACTGAATTTATTATTTTTTTTCGTAGTTGGTATACATTAATTATATACATTGTTAATGCACGATTATACACAAATTATATAAACATTATACGTATATTATACATCCGTCAACTATTTGTAATTTAAATGATTGAGTGGATAGCTATTTAGGTTTATTCTTCTTAATATATAAAGCATGTTTAAAAAGGCCTCATTTTTAAGTCTAATAGTACGAGTTTCCAAGTAGAAAAATAATTTCTGAGAAGCATGCAAAGATGAATTTTCTTTCCCGAAAATAAACTGGTAACCTTATCGAATGTTGATTTGTTTAACAATATCTGGAGAGATGAGAAGAATTGTTTTTGTTGCTTCTAGAGTCTGTCTTATTTGCCTCAAGAGCCTGAAATTCCTTTAATATGGCCTCTTGCCAAGCAGAATTGGAGGCAACCTGCTAGTAGAACTGAGGTTCATGCATATCCAAATCAATAAAGGATACCTTGGAAGGTAAAATAGATGCAGGTGAAAGAATATAAGAGCAGATGTAATCTTTAAGGTGGATAGGTTGTTGGACTGGTCTGGAATATTTTATCAAAGGAAGAATAGAAGGAGGAAAGAAAGAATCAGAGGAGGAAGAGGAAGAGGAAGAGGGAAGAAGGATCAGACAGAGAAATTGGAGAATGGCGAAGAGGAGAAGTAGAGGGTGGAGTAGAAGGACTAGGAGTTGGATTGAAAGGAGGAATGTCAGAAGGGGAAGTATCACTGCTAGGGGTAAAAGAGGCAGGAGGAGGTATAGAATTTATAGGATCAGAAAGAGGAGAAGGGGAAAAAACATGAAAAGAATCAGACTTATAAGGAAACACATGTTCATGAAAAACTACATCCCTAGAGAAGAAAATAGAATGATTGGAAATATTGAGAAGCTTGTAACCCTTTTTGCCACAAGGGTACCCAAAAAAAATTGGAAGTATGACCCTAGACTGAAATTTATCTCTGCCTACCTTGGGAGAGGTAGGAAACATAAACACCCAAAAGATTTGAGGTGGTCATAGGATAGAGGAATCCTATGTAATTTTTCATAGGGTGATAGATTCTTAATAACAACTGAAGGCATTCTATTGATGAGATAGGTGGCAGTTAAGACACAGTCACCCCAATATTTCAGAGGAAGATTAGACTGAAAAAGAAGAGCTCTAGACACCTCAAGGAGATGTTTGTGTTTCCTTTCCACTACTCCATTCTTCTAGAGGGTATGTGGAATGGTAGTTTGGTGTAAAATCCCTTCACAATTGAAAAACATGATGCCCTCAGAGCTACTTCCAAGTTCAAGAGCATTATCCAATATAAAAGTTTGGATAGAAGATTTAAAATGCACTTTGACTATAGCAGTGAAAGCTTTAATAATGGAAAGTACATTGCTTTTACAAAAAAGAAGATGGGTCCAAGTCGCCCTTGTATAATCATCTACTAGAGTCAAGAAATATCCGAATCCATTGTAAGTTTCAGTGTTATATGAACCCAAAACATCAATGTGGACTATATTAAATGGAGCAGTGGAATGTATAACACTTTTAGGAAAAGGTAATCTTTGTTATCTAGCCATTGGACAAATAGGACAAAAGAAAGTTTGTTTAGATGAAACTTTGTCAGACAAGTACATATTATACTTCATTTTATGAAAAGGCATATGCCCTAGTCTTTGATGCTAAACAAATTATTAGAGATAGAGGAGTGATTGCAGGAAACAACATCAACAACATGATCTATTACATGACTAGCTTTAAGAGAAGGAACAAAAACATGCAAAGAAGTATATAAAGTAGAAATAGACATAGAAGTGGATGTAATAGGAAAAAGGTTAGCATTTGGACAAAGATAGTATAGCCTTCCTGCAGCCTTACCAATTTTCAATGCGCTCTTCAGAGAAGGGTCATGTAAAGAACATAGTGATTTGGTAAATAAAGTTGAACAATCTAGTTGACAGATGAGTTGATGCACAGAAATCAAATTGAAATGAAAAGATGGAACAAGAAGGACATGAAGCAAAACTATATCATGTCTGAGATGTAAGGATCCAGTGGAAACAACTTTGGCTTTATATCCATTAGGCAAGGTGACAAGGAATAGTTTTGTTAATGGTTGTACATAAAAGAGTAGGTGTTTTTATGGAGCCATAAGATTAGTGGCACATGTATCTAATATCCAAGGATTTACAGCTAACTGTGATGAAGCACATACATGAGAATCCACAGAACCTACAGTATAACTACTAAATAAACCTGCAAAATGTGCAAAAGCAATGTTGTCCACAGTGGAACCATCATGAGCAGACCTAGAGGATAAATGAGCCTGCTGAAACAAGGTCAGAAGTTGTCCAGATTTCTTGCAATACTTGCAAGAAACAGGTGTTTTAGTCCTCTTGGATTCAAAATTCATCTTCTGACTAAAAGTCTTGTTCCCATTGGATGAACCAGGAGAAACCAAGAAAGAAGTTATATCTCTAGAAAAACTTGGAGCAGAAGATTGAGCTTCCCTTTGACTCTCATCTTGTTGAAGAAGGGAATATGCCTTGCTTATGGGTGGAAGGGGATTCATCATCATAATAGTACTCTTTACAATTGAGTAGGAGTCATTTAGGCCATTTAGGAATTGAAACAATTGTTGATCTTCTATGAACTTAGGAAAGGCTCCACAAGAGCATACAAGTCCTACATAGGATGAATGTAGCTCATCTTAGAGGCTTCGCATTTTTGTAAAATAGGAGGCTATGTCAGAAGACCCCTGAGTAGTGGAATGGATTTTCCTTTGAATTTGAATGTATTTGGACCTGTTTGACTGTCCAAACCTATCATTGATGTTCTTCCAGACTTCCTTGGCAGTCTTAAAGCACATCACACTGGTAACAATCTCTCTAGATACTGAACCTGTTATCCAAGCCTTGACAAAGTCATTATATCTTCCCCAATACGCATAATAAGGGAATTCTGATGTAGGGTAGGAGATTCTACCATTTACAAGGCCTAACTTATTCTTTGCAGAGAGATGTAATCATACTACTTCTCCAAAGCACAAAATCAGATCCATTGAATGGTACAGACACCAATTGACTACCATGGTTATCAGACGGATGAATATATAGAGGGTGATATGGATCCAATGAGAAGGGAGTGAAACCATCATAAGTCATAGACACATCATTATATCCAGTATACTACCCGTTTTACATTCAATCAGAATAAATACACAACACAGAAGATAAATTGAGCTGAGAACAATAGAGGTAAATAGAGATGCAGTCAATAAAGATGCAACACATGCAATAGGATAGAGTATATACACAACTTTCTTTTGAAAATCCAAAGAAGTAAGGTCTCGTTTAATCGCAAACCCTAAAAAGAGTTGTTCTTCACAAATTTGATGATATCTCCGTGAAAATCAAAACTTCATAAGAGATATACCTCAAGCAAGGATCGATGTTGAAAAAAACCCAAATTTCTCTAATGGAAAGAAGATGAACACTGTTTCGACCACTACCGTCGTCGACCGAAACCAAAACGACAAAAACTTCTGGCAAGGGTACAACCGGAAGAAAGCTCATGATGAGAGGAATCTAGATTCCCTCTTTGATACCATGTTAACTTGGAGCAATTGTGAGCTATGGCGGATCAAACGAGAAAGAAAACCCTAGTGGTTGAAAAAGAAGAGAGAGATAAACGTGAGAGAAATGAGTTGGTCAAAATAAAATCTGTCCAATTTGATATTTATTCATATTTGTTGTCTCTATATATTTACAAGTATAGAAAAAAAAAAGATACAAATAATATGAGTTGCAGAGTATAAAGTAAATGTGTACAATTTGGGCCAGGATCTCTAACTAAAGATTAGTGGACCAGTTGTTTTCCCTTGTTGGACTAGGCTTGAGTAACAGACTGGTAACATTTGTGTAAAACTAACTTTATGCTTGAATTTGTATAACTTCTCAATTTAGTTAGTTCTCTTTCTTTTAAGATCAAGAACAGACAATTAACTAAAAGCTTCTGTCACACCTCTTTTTTCCGAAGGATAAGGGAGTTTTTTCTAATTTAAGTGACATTATTCGAAATTGGATCATTTATTTAATTAGAGTCACCACTTGAAATATTTGTTATAGTGTCCCAAGTCACTGGTTCATTTTAGAATCCCAAATCGAGAAAAATTGACTCTGTTTTACGGTCCGCGAAACACCAAAGACCGGGTAAGGAATTCTGTTAACCCGGAAAAAGGTGTGAGGCACTCCCGAGTTCTGTGGTTTTAGCAGGTCGCTCAACTATTAATAATTGGCCTAATTAACTTATTTATTCCATGTTTAAAACCTATTGTGCATTTTTACTTTCTAACGGCTTTTAAGAATTTTAATTGCTTTTTAGGATTTATGAAATTTATTTAAATAAGTCGCGATGTCACGCACTTATTGTTTTTGTGCACATTGCTAATCGCGTCACGTGAAACGCACCCACGATTTACAACATATTTATTATTATTATTTGAAGTTGTGGTCTAGTTGCATGAAACGCATACTTGAATAGGGATTTATATATCGCGACTATGCCACGAGAACCGTACCCATAGTCACGATGATTTATTTAAACGCGTCTAAAGCAAACTACGAATGTTCGAAAGTTAATAACCTACAATTGGGATTGTTGTGAGGTCTTGAAGTATGGACATCATTTGTGGATGAAGTATGGGACTCGATTAAAACAGAAACAAATGGGTATGGATCTTAAACGAGGAGTCTTTATGCATAGGAATTTGTTCATTATCATACTTGTTAACTTAACGCTAGCACATAGGAAACAACTTGCTAGTTTTAACACAACTACTAAATTAATCCATGGGTCCAAACAACAATAAATCTTGCATTACTTTTAAACCATTTACGATCCAACTAGTAAGATACTACCAGAAATAGTTGAATTACGCTATAACAGGAGCACAAATTCGACATTCGGTCAATAAAGGAGGCCAGGTGATTCAACTCAAACATCAGTGTAGGAGATTATGTATGCATTTATTGTTCCAAAACAAGCTGAGAAGAAAACTAGAGGCTAATCAAATGGAGGGATGGAATTCAACAGGGGAGTAGCAACAACAAAAGCGACTAACGAATTGAATCAAACTTTGCAAACCCAGAAATAACAGATGGCACATCTTAAAACAACGAGCAGCAGAGGCAGCTTCACAACTAATTTTCTATTGATTAATTACAATAATGAATAACTGAAATGATCAACGTGTCTATGTTTCTTTACAACACTAATTTTATAGGAAGGTATTATCTTCAAATTCTAAACTAAAATTAAACCAACTGGGTTAGGTTAGTCACGTGCACAATTTCATATTTCTCCATTAAGCTTCTAGATCTAGTTAAGTGCTAATCAGAGACATGAAGGCTTGAAATGAACAGCATTCTCTGCTTCACTTTACCTGAAAAGTCTTAATTCCACTTTCATTTCTAACCGATGATTAATGGTATTTCGAAATACTATCATGCAAACTATTTAAATCACAATGAATATTTTTAAACATGATCAGTACAACATATGCAATTCTGTCTAGATTCATGCCAGCTTTACATACTAGAAACTTATTCCAGATCTGATTGGAAATTTGCAAAACACAGAAAAAAGTGCCCTCATTCGAACACAACAATAGTTAATTACTACAAGAAACACTTATCGAACACATAAAAAAATCATGGTTGCAAGTTCTCAACACTATAGCATTTAAACAACTGATACATAGAAAAAAAATCGAAACTAGTACCTTAAAAGCAACAAAGCAAAGAAGAATAAAATAAGCTTATGATTTTGTGAAGCACAACTAGAATTAGGACTGAGCTACATGTTGATACAGCAGCAGTGAACAATAAAAATGAAGCTAAACCAAACTTCAGAGCCCAGAAAGTGAAAACCAAATAGCGAAAAATGAAGCGAGAAACTCTTTTTTTTGTTCTTTTTCTAAAATTTAAGCCTGGAATTCCAGGAAAAATATTCTTTTGTTGAAAAATAAGAATGAAGATGAATGAAAGGGACTTTCTAAAAATTGCAGTGAATTAGTGTCTGTGTGAGTGAAAATACAGGGGTCCTTATATAGAGTGTTAGGGATGCTATATGAGAGAAAAAGAAAGGATATGGGAGAATCTGTCAGCTGAAAACTAGGGAGAAAAACATATGTTTTTAATAGCTTTTGGGCAACCGTCCATTCAGATTATTTCCTCCCCTGTAATAGCTTCTCAACTTCTGAATTACCTCTTTTTTACTCAATTTTAACCTAATTTTCCTTGTCTTATTGCATTTTAATCCCTTTCTAGAAGCTTCCTACACAATTGTTCAAGATTCCCAAAGTTTTCATATTCTCTTAGCCTCTTCAAGTTTATAATAATTACAACCAACTCTAACAAGAGAACCAGAAGAATCAAGAGATCAAAACAGAGCAAACAATATGCACATTCGCCTAACAAATAACCTGCTTTAATATTTAAACTAATCCAAGATCAATTAACCTAAACTTATGCAATTAAACTAACTACCATGTAATTAAACTGCTAAACAAAACTCAAAATTAATTAATCTTAACTCCTAATGGTCTGAAACATATAAAAACTAACATAGGAAACTATTTTTTGAAGGACTAGAACAAAGAGGAATTACTTAGTTGAGAAAAGAAGAAATGGCATTACCTGCCTCCAAAATACCAGAAAGAATTTCAATAGAGTTCGGCCGGTCAATGTCAATTTTGACTGAATCCGATGTCTTCGAATTGAGCCGAAATCAACATCAATCGATTGTTCTCATTGAGAACAATCGAACAATGTAAATTTTAGACCGAATCGATTCTTGAAACCTTAAAACATTGAAAGGGGGGACTAGGGATTTTTGGGGATTCTAAGATCTAAATTCTGCAAAGTTTGGGTGATTTTTTGGGGAAATTGATGGGAGATTTGGAATGAAAAAGGCGTAGAGATTTTGTGGTTAAAATTTGACGGTATTTGGTGGTGAGTCGCCACTGTGGGGCGATTTCCGCCAGCTGCTCTGAGAGAGAGTGAGAGATGAGAGATGGGGGAAAATGAAGTTGGTCTCTAGGGTTTTGGGGACTATTTCGAACAGTTCTATGGGATGGGAAAATCAGTTCCGGTCCGTTAGATCAAGACTTTATGAACAGTGGGGATGAGATTGGAATTAAACAGAGTCGTTTTGGTTTATGGGGAAACTGGACCGGATTGGGGATTAGGCTAGGCGAGACTTTGTGAGGCAATTGGGCCGCTGAGATTGCTTTGTCGCAGTTCGAAATAAGACCAAATAACCTCTTTCTTTCCTTTCTCTTAATTTCAAAAATAATCATTTTATTGAACACTCCTAATTCAACTAATTTGCAAAATTAAATCAATGCAAAAATAAAGCAAGAGTGACTAATGCATATATATTTTGATTTTCATGTATTAACTATATAATTAACATGTAACTAAATCCTAAAATGCAATTAAAATCTAAAAATGCCACGAAATAAAGATTTGACCAATTTTTATTTTATTTTATTTATATTTTTTTTTGGATTTTTGTGATTTGAGATTTTAAATATGCACAAAAACGCAACTAAATGCAAGCAAACAATCAAAGAGAAATTCCTAGAAACTCTATAAAAATAAAAAGTAATTAGAAAATAAATTATTTTTTGTGAATTTTTAAGGAGTATTTCGTAGTGAAAAATTACGTGCTCACAGCTGCCCCTCTTTGCTCGGAAACATGAAGAGTTTTTGGACAAAGATAAAGTGCGCAATCACGAGCAATATTTGCCCGTTTGACACTCCACGGGAAGCATTTTGAAAAAGTTTGACCGAACCTTGCTTCTGAGGCTGCCTATATATCCTTAGCTATAAAGAAATGATGTCAGTGTAGTTCTGGGAATTTTGGTAGCTGAGACTACTGAGAAGCTGCAATTTCAATATTGTTGCTGCTGTTACTGCGTGCTGAACTCCTTATTACACCAAAATCAAAATGAAAAGGAACTAAACAAGCCTATCAGCTATGAGTTACAAGATTCCTATCTATAAGTCTTCTGAAACTTGATCTTGAGTCTTGATTGGTTCTCCATTCAGACTCTAATTTGAACCTCGATGCTCACTAGCTACAGGTGCTAGTTCTTTCTTTGATGGCTTTTTCTGATTAAAACGGCAATGCTCGTGACTTCAGTCATGTCCTAAGTAGTCCATATCTTTTCATTCGCTTCTGTATTTTGGATTTACTTCTTTTCTTTTCTTTTTCTTTATTTTGGATTGAGAATTCTTCTTTTGGTCATCTCGAACCCTGTACTCGAGGTAAAACCTACTCAGACACCAAAACAAACAAATGAACGAAAATTTTTCTGTCCCAGTTTTCACTAGGAAATTTCGCGAGTTATTTGTAACAAAGCTCTATGCTACTTGATTATTGAGAGCAACAAAAATGTCGGGATTGGTGTACCCTGGTAAAACATGATTCTTTGGGAATGGTGTATCCTAATTGTCAAAATAGTACCTCAACTAAAAATTGGTATACCTTAAGTTTAGGAATTGGTGTACCCTATACTGGTAAGGAAACTAAGGAATGAAGACCCTATGTCTAAAAAATAAAATCAACTAGGAGTGGAGACCCTATGTTGGAAAAAAAAACTAGGGAGTGGGACCCTATGTCTAAATTAAAATCAACTAGGGAATGGAGACTTTATGTTGGAAAAAAAGACTAGGGAGTGGAGACCCTATGTCTAAAATAAAATCAACTAGGGAATGGAGACCCTATGTTGGAAAAGAGACTAGGGAGTGAAGATCCTACGTCTAAAATAACATCAACTAGGGAATGGAGACACTATGTTGGGAAAGAGACTAGGGAGTGGAGACCCTATGTCTAAAATAAAAATTAACTTCGGAGTGGAGACCCTATGTTGGAAAAGGAGATTAGAGAGTGGAGACTCTATGTCTAAAATAAAATCAACTAGGGAGTGGAGACCCTATGTTGGAAAAGAGACAAGGGAGTGGAGACCCTATGTCTAAAATAAAATCAACTAGGGAGTGGAGACCCTATGTTGGAAAAGGAGACTAGGGAATGGAGACCCTATGTCTAAAATAAAATCAACTAGGGAGTGGAGACCCTATATTAAAAAAGAGACTAGGGAGTAGAGACCCTATGTCTAAATAACATCAACTAGGGAGTGAAGTACCCTATACTATCATGATTTTGAATTCTCTTTTTTTTTTCTATCCTTTTCATCATTTTTTTTTGAGAATGAGTAAATGGGGGAAAGAATTTTGGAGAAGACTTTCCTTTTTGGAGTTGTTGTTGCTGCAAAGCTATTTTAGTCTCTACGCGGTTTCTTTTTGGTTGCATCCGCTTTCTCACAAGGTTGCTTTGGATTGCACCTATTTCCTATTTTTCAAACAAAGAATAATTTTTCAGTTTGAAACAGTGGTTGGTTTTGTGGCCTTGAGTGTTTCAGTCACTTGATCTTGGATAGATTCTTTGATGATAATTTTACTTGCAACTGGTTATTTCCTTAATACCAAATGCACTTCTGGCTCTGGAGAACCTTTGAATTTTCCAAAACTTTTCCATGACGGTTGGTCGCATGGTACTTAACCTTTTTCAACTTTAGTCTGCCTTTGTAGGGCATTCACTTCTGACTTCTTTCTCCCAATTTTAATTTCAGAGCATTGGGGAACCTTTAACTTTTCAAACTTTGCCAAGACGGTTAGTCACTTGGGACTTAACCTTTTCAACTCCATTTTGCCTTTGTAGGCTTTTCACTTCAATTGATTTCTTTCTCCGTAAAGTTTTTGATTTCGAAGCATTGCCAGTCGGGGTCGACTTGACGCCCCTGCCGAGGTTGGGTGCCTTTTTTGCATATTAGCTTGTATCAAACAGAAGCCCTATAAATCAGTCTTGCCATCCCTTCTTTTAGTTTTTGGAACAAGGTTAGACCAAAAGGGATTCAACGAAAAACAAACAATGGAATGGAAAATTAAATTTAAAAAAGAGATGTCCCTTTCAGGGAACGGAAAGAAGGACTTATCTGGGAGTACATGCGGACTTCAATGAATACGACATGCCTTTTTGGACTAGATGCCTGATCCGCGTAAACCGTCCGACTCTCAGAAACTCATCACAAATTTGCCTTGAAACCGAAAAACCTTGCCCAAGACTGTGTCAATGCCAGTGACTGTGAGGAACCTTTTTTTTTTATCAGTGGCGCCCTTTGTAGGTTTTCACCAACTGACCTCTCTCATTTCTCTTCTCACCATTTCCGTATAGTGCTCTTTGCGAGTTTTCACTAAAAAACTCTCTTATTTTTAATTTCTATACTTACCATCGCCTTACGGTGCCCCTGAGGGTTTTCACCAACAAGACTCTCTCATTTTATTTCTCTCATTTTGGTTGCATCAGATTCGAATAACTGTGTCTTCCAATTTTGAACATTCTGATTAGAAGGACTTGAAGAGGATTTGGGTAAAGAGAATTCGGACTGAATTACAACTTTGGAACCTTTCAGGTGAAACCATCATCGAACCATTGTAACATCTACCCCGTTTCAACTTTTGGGGGAATGTGGATTTTGTGTTTTGGCGTGACTGAACCCCAGAGAGAGGCTGCCTACGTAACCTTTCGGAATCAAGTCAAACGTAGTTCAAGTAACTTTGTTTTGATTTTCTTTTCTTTTGTTTCTTTTTTTATTTTTATTTTTTTTCATGATAACTTCTAGGTTCCAAAGAGGGTAATCAAAGAAAGGGAACCGGCTCAACAGGGTTGCAAAGGGTTGATAGTGTTTGGGTAGCGAGAAAGAAAGCCTTCGTCATCCCAATCGGAGCATGTTAAAGCTGTGAAAAAGGGGTCAAACATAATATCTTTTGACCGCATCTGCATTGACAACTGTCTCAGGGTCATTTCCCTCGATGTCTCCCAAATACAGTGCTCCCTTCGGCAACACTTTTCTTATAATGTATGGACCTTTTCAATTTGGAGCAAATTTTCCTTTGGCTTCTTCATGATGCAGGAGATAAGTCTCAGAACGAGTTTCCCCACTTTGAATTTTCTAGGCCACACTTTTTTGTTGTAGGCACGAGCTATTCTTTGTTGGTACAACTGCCCGTGGCAAACTGCGGCCATATGCTTTTCATGAATCATAGTCAATTGTTCCAACCGGGTTTTGACCCATTCATCATCCTTGATCTCGGCTTGAACAATGATTCGAAGAGAGCGAATCTCAACTTCTACAGGTATTACAGCTTCAGTGCCATAAACCAATAAGTAAGGGGTGGCCCCAATGGATGTGCGCACGGTTGTGCGATATCCCAATAGTGCAAAGGACAACTTTTCATGCCATTGTCTAGAACCCTGAACCATTTTCCTGAGGATCTTCTTGATGTTCTTGTTCGCCGCTTCAACAACGCCATTAGCTTTGGGTCGATAAGGGGTAGAATTATAATGCATAATTTTAAATTGTTCGCATACCTCCCTTATTAAGTGGCTATTCAAATTTGCAGCATTGTCTGTAATGATAGTTTTAGGAATACCAAAACAACAAATAATGTTGGAATGCACGAAGTCCACTACTGCTTTCATGGTGATGGCTTTGAAAGTGACTGCTTCGACCCACTTTGTGAAATAATCAATAGCAACCAAGATGAATCTGTGCCCATTTGAAGCTTTCGGCTCGATTGGCCCAATAACATCCATGCCCCATGCAACGAATGGCCAAGGCGTTGACATAGGATGTAACTCTGAAGGTGGTTCATGAATAAGGTTACCGTGTATCTGGCACTGATGGAATTTTTGAACGAAACTGAAATAATCTTTTTCCTTAGTTATCCAGTAATAATCTGCCCGAAGGATTTTCTTTGCAAGGAAATACCCGTTCATGTAAGTCCCACATACTCCTGAATGTACTTCATTCATGATCCTTTCAGCTTCTCGAGAATCTACGCACCTTAAGAGATTCAGATCCGGGGTTCTTTTGTATAGGATCTCTCCACTAAAAAAAAACTGCTTGCAAGCCTTCTGATAGTTCTCTTTTGATCTCCACTGGCCTGCTCGAGATATTCTTTTGTTTTCAAAAACCTTTTGATATCATGATACCATGGCTGGACATCTGTCTCCATTTCAATCGCGTTACAATAACCATGTCTTTCTCGAACCTGGATTTCCAGCGGGTCAATATGAACATTACCTGGGTATGGCAGCATTGAGGTATCGGCTAGCTCATTATGGAATCAAGGAATATACCTGAACTCGACGGACTTGAACAATTTGCTGGGATCTTCCACATGTTGCTGTACGAGATGAGTTTGATGTCTCGAGTTTCCCACTCACCTTGGGCTTGCCGAATAATCAAATTAGAATCGCCCATGATTAATAATTCCTCTACATCCAGATCAACTGCCATATTCATTCCCATGATGCAAGCTTCATATTCGGCAGTGTTGTTTGTACAGAAGAACTAGAGCCGGGCTGTGGCCGGATAGTGTTGACCTCTGGGCGAAATCAGAATTGCTCCGATCCCGATGCCTTTTGCATTTACAGCCCCATCAAAGAACATTTTCCAGGCATTGGTGTTCTTTGGAATTACTTCAATTAAATTTACTTCCTCGTTTGGAAAGTAAGTGCTTAATGGTTGATATTTATCATCGACTGGGTTCTTGGCTAGACGATCCGCCAAGACTTGGGTTTTCATCGTCATGCGAGTGACATAAACAATGTCAAACTCGATGAGCAGGATCTGTCATTTTGCTAAACTTTTCATGGGCATCGACTTCTGGAGTATACACTTCAAAGGATCCATTCTGGTTATGAGATATGTTGTGTAGGCCAGCAAGTAATGTCTGAGCTTTTGGGCGACCCAAGTTAGGGCGCAACAAGTTCTTTCCAACAAAGTGTACTTGGCTTCATAACTGGTGAACTTCTTGCTCAGATAATATATGGCTTGTTCTCTCTTCTCGGTTACATCGTGTTGCCTCAAGACACAGCCAAAAGAATTTTCCAGGATTGTCAGGTACAAGAATAAAGGTCTTCCTGGCTAGGGTGGAACCAACACTGGCGGATTTGACAGATATTTTTTGATTTTATCAAAAGCCTCTTGATACTCGCCTGTCCATTTAATTGCCGCGTCTTTCTTTAACAACTTGAATATGGGCTCACAAGTGGAAGTAAGCTGAGTGATGAATCTGCTGATGCAATTCAACCTCCCTAGCAGACTCATGACCTCTTTCTTGCTTTTCGGAGGTGGCAAGTCCGGAATAGACTTTATCTTTGTTGGATCTAACTCGATACTCCTCCGACTGACTATAAACCCCAGAAGATTCCCAGGCAGAACTCCAAATGCACATTTAGCTGGGTTCAATTTCAAGTCATGCCTGCACAGACACTCAAAGAATTTCCTTAGATCTTGCATACGGCCTTCTGCCGTTCTAGATTTAATGATCACATCATCCACATATACCTCAATTTCGTGATGCATCATGTCATGGAAGATGGCGGTCATAGATCTCATTTAGGTTGCCCTGGTGTTTTTCAAACCAAATGCCATGACCCTATAACAGTAAGTGCCCCAAGCTGTGGTGAGAGCAGTCTTTCTGCATCTTCTTCATCTATCTGAACCTGGTGATACCCAACAAAATAATTCAAGAAAGACTGTATCTCATGTTTAGCACAATTATTAACAAAATGTGGATATTTGGCAGTGGAAAGTTGTCTTTGGGACTTGCCTTGTTCAAATCCCGGTAATCAACACACACTCGGGTTTTTTTTATCTTTCTTCGGCACTGGAACCACATTAGCTAGCCACGTGGTGTATCAGACCACTCGGATCACACCAACTTTCAGTTGTTTCGTGACTTCTTCCTTGATCTTATCACTAATGTCAGTTTTGAACTTTCTTTGATTCTGTTGGATGGGTCGATAACTAGGATAGGTAGGAAATTTTTATACCACCAAATCACCACTCAGTCCTGGAATGTCATCATAAGACCATGCAAACACGTAATTTTGAATTCAAACAAAAGTTGGATCAAATCATCTCTAGTCCTTTCGTCAGTGTGAATGCTTATCATGGTTTCTCGGATCTCTTTGGAACTGCCCAAATTAACTGGCTCGGTTTCATTTAAGTTTGGATTAGGCTTATTCTCAAATTGTTCCAATTCTCGATTTATTTCCCTAAAAGCCTCATCTTCATCATTCTGGCTCTTGATTCATTATTTCAAAGTTAGACAGCATTTTAGGATCTGGGCATGAAGTCCACAAGCATGTCATGTTATTTAAGTTCGCATTATTAGAACTGAAAAGAAAAAGATAAGAAAAATAGCAATTTCAAAACAAAAGAAAAGAGACATCTATGGATAATGAGATATTGATTCCATTTCATTGAATTGAAGATATGAGGGTTTACATAAGAATTAAAAGACAATAAAGTAAAACATTCGAGTTACACCCGAAATAACTCGTAATGTAGAAGAGATGGCAAGACTGAACTACCGAGACTCCCGCCTAATGGGGAATGGGGTAGCCTCCCAGTTCTGAAGATTGAAATCCGGCCCCATATACCGCACCTCGACATTGCTCGTGCTTTCCCCTGGCTGGACCATGTGGGACTCATATAGCATTTATTTCAAGGCTTTGCAGATATCATCGACTTCTTCAGCCGTGATAGCCTCTTCTTCTTCTTCCACATACTTTGGTTTAACAAATTGGGCGAGATGTAGAATGGGCTGGCACAGGACCCACCCATTTACTTTGCGCTTATTAGCCTATGTTTTGTCGGCCTCTGTAGCTTGGAAGCCCAAACCAAAACATTTCTTATTAATAATTGGGTAATTAGGCTTAGTAATGCCCTGCAGAGATTACGAGCCCCTTTCCAGGCTTGTACCCATTTCGAATCATTTGGATGGAGACCATGACCGAAGCATTAGACAAGCAGGGTTAAGGTAACGGGGCCTCTTCTTCAAATTGGTCGGCGACCACAATTTCGAAAGCTTGGTACACAATATGCTCACTGCCTTCCCTAGCTTCAAGACACAGGACTGAAGGGTCCCGGTAGATGGATTGCTCATCTTCTCCATGGACAATAATCTCTTGATTTTCATATTCAAACTTGACCATTTGGTAAAGAGTGGAGGGAACGGATCCGGCAGCATAAATCCATGGTCTACCCAGGAGAAAATTGTATGAGGTTTCCATGTCTAAAACCTGGAAGGTCACCTCAAAATCCATGGGGCCAATAGTCAAAATAAGATCAATTTCTTCTATTGTGTCTCGCTTGACCCCATAAAAAGCTCTCATGCAGACGTTGTTAGGATGAATTCTTTCTGTTCCAATCTCCATTCTCTCGAGTGTCGAGAGAGGGCAAATATCGACCCCGGACCCCCCATCTAACAAAGCACGATTTTTTTTCTTCGATCAGGTTTTTGACTGCCCTCTTGAGGGCCCAACAATCTTCTGTTTCATGGCCTTCCATTCCTAAATGGTATACACACCTGGTACCGGCCTTGTATGATGGAGACTCAGGGTTTTGCCGATTGGGAGGCACAAGTTGCAATAGTCCCAGTTGGATTAATTTATGAAGCAGATTGGAGTAAGATTCACCAATGGGCTGAAATTGTTTCTCTAGGGGTGCTCACGAGGGAGTGGATTATGTTGATGTGAATTTTTTTGGTGGGCAAGGGTTATATGGAGCTTGGTAGGGATGGCTATTTTTGGGAAGCAGAGCTCGGGTTTGGTTGTAATGCTGCTGTGGCCGTGTGTAAGGTTGGAAATTCATCACCGCATAGTGCGTCGGTGCCACGGCATAAGCTACATCTTGATGTGGGTAATAGTGTTGTGGGATTCTTGGTGGTATATAAGAATGGTCAAGTGATCGGCGAGACCCGCTCGAAGCCATCATGGCTCCCTCCTCTCTCTTTTTGCGATTAGCCAAACCCCCTGAACCATGCTGGATGGGTTGTGATGTAGCTTTCAAGGCGGCTTGACTCAAAATCCGTCCTGTCTGTCAGACTGTTCTCTACCATCTCCCCAATGTTGATAGCCTCAGCAAATGGCTTGCCCATGGCGGACATCACATTCTGGAAGTAATCAGCCTCTTGGGCCTGTAGGAAGACTGTAACCATTCCTATTTCGTTCATGGGAGGTTTTACTCTAGCGGCTTGCTCATGCCATTTGGTAGCATACTCACGAAAACTTTCTGTGGGTTTCATCTTCAAATTGGACAAGGAGTTTCTGTTGGGAGCGATGTTCACTTTATGCTGGAATTGTGTGACAAAATCTCAGGCCAAATCGTCCCATATGTGCCAATGGGTGATTTCTTGATTCATGTACCACTCGGAGGCGATTCCTGTTAAGCTTTCTCCGAAATAGGCCATCATCAGCTCTTCTTTTCCACCAGCCCATCTCAGCTGATAGCACTATCTCTTTAAATGGGCTATTGGATCTCCATGCCCATTATACTTTTCAAACTTCGGCATTTTGAAATCAGCAAGTAGATAAACATTGGGAAACATGCAAAAATCCGAATAAGAAACACTTTTTTGGCCACTTAGGCCTTGCATGTCTTTCAAGCTCTGTTCCAAACTCTTCATCTTCCGAGACATTTCTTCCTGCTCAGGATTTTTAATTTTTCTTTCTTGCTCAATCTGAAATCATATTGTGGCTGTTGAGTGTACGAATCTGGAGTGACATGAGTCATATCAGGTTGAAATTGCGGACCTTGGAAGGTGAATGTTGGGGGTTCAAAGCATGGCCTGGGCATAGTTACTGGTGCCATGGTGAAAATCGATAGTGCGGAGAACAATGTTGAAGATGCTTTAGAAAATGGTGCCTGGGGCCGAATCACAGAAGGCATACCGGTAAAGTTGGATGACATGGTAGGGTATCCACACGGGATAAATGGGTTGGTTATCGGGATGTTGGTGGTTCCACTCGTCCTTGGGATCAGCTCGGGGAATCCAGGGATTGCACTTGGCGGTTCTCAACCATTAGACCAAGCGTCCCACATCTCCAGCATGCGGAGACGCAACATCTTATTTTCTTCGACGGTTGTCGATTCAGGTTGTGAAATAGCCAATTCAAGGCTATCCTCAGGATTAATGATGCAGAGATTGCTTTCTGAGGCCATTGGAACTCTTCCTTTGGATCTTGTACAATAGGGGTGAGACGCCAAATTACCGACAAAACCAACAACCTGAACAAAACCTGGCTAAATTTGCACACAAAATACCCTTGTCAGTTTTAAGACATTTAACAGATAGGGAATCACACATTGGGGATGCAATGCACCTGAACAGTTAAATGCTTCTAAAATATTCTTGCAACAGCTGTGTGTTTCATCCCAGCTTTCACCATCTCTTTTTCACTCTGTAATTCTTTTCTTTCATTCCCACTCTCTCTTTTCTCTTTTGTTTGGTCATTCCTGGTTTTGTCTTTTGTTTTTATCACACTTTTCTTCCTTTGCTTTAGCTTATTATCTCTCATTTTTCTCTTTTTTTTGTTAATTTTCACTCAGATTAATTATGGCTATGATCGCATCCGATGGGGATTGCCTAAGTATCATGACACCGCATGAATCAGACCATTACGTAGTGTAGGGGAATAAACACAAAATGAAAGAAAAAACATAAAGTTTTTAGGGTTTTCAATATTTCATTAATAAAATCTTTTTTGCTTTTTCTATTACAAAGACTCGAAGATATTGATAACCGACTTAAATAGGAAAACATACAGAATCAAAACAAAACAACAACAGACTCGACATGGATTAAAGGACAAACAGACTCGAGAAGAAAGTAAAATACAAACTCAAGGATTGAAAAATCAAGAACACAGATGGGCCTCAAATGTTATTCCGGGGGCCCCTGGGACATCAGCCGGTCTCGGCGCGGGCTTGCGCAAGCTCTTCCTGAAGGAACTCTAGATCGGCCATGACCTGGTGAGCGAAAGACAATACTGAAGCAAAGAACATAACTCGAGTCATATTTTCACATTCATTGCATTTCATTGCCGTGTAGTCGGCTATTTCCTTAATTCTGAGCTTGATAACGCTTTTCTCTTGGATCAATCGTTCGATCTGTTATTCCCGAATTCTACTATTTGCATAGCCTCGTTGCTTTGATATTGCAATTTCAACACACTCTCTTCCAATTGATTAATCAGTGCCTAACAATATTCTCTTTCTGTCTTGAAGTCCTTTACCTGCTGACCCATTTCGTTTTCGAGGGTAACCAGTTTTTTCTTTAAAACTGTGACTTCTCTGTCATATCTTTGCCTTAACTGGCGGGCTGACTTTGTTTATTCTTCTGTATCTTTCTCCACCCTCGCCCGAGCTTTTGCCAAATCTTTCTCGGCCTTTATCAGGTCGGCCGATAGTCATGCACTTTTCGCCTCAAGTTGTTTATGATTTTTTCATCCCTCTCACTTCTTACTGGCGTCTTGGCGGTATTTTCATTTCACGGAGCTGAGCTCGAAGGGCTTCATTTTCCCGAGCTGACCTTTTCTTTTCTCCCTCATCTTCAGTGGCTTGCAACCCACTTTCAAATTTGATGGTTCTGACTTGATGTTCTAGTTTGCTGATGGTGGTCCAGTATTCCTTCTCTTTGGCTAACTAGACCCACTGTTCTTGTGCCCCGTCAGTGAATTATTAGACACGAGGCCTTTTGGCAGGCTGTTCTAGCTCTTGATCGACCCGGGCTCTCTTGACATACCATGCTGTATAGTTAGACTCTATCTCACCAGATGATAAATCCTGCACTTGAGTCTGTGGCTCCAGAAACCTACACTGATGCCAAATCTGGTGAACCTTTTCTTCTGGAAATGCAGCCCCTGGGCGTAGCTCAATGACCTGCGCACTCATATCTTCGTCATGAGGGACGGTTTGATACCTTCCCAACTAGCATAAAACCCGGTGTGGAGCATATGGCCGAATACTCCGAAGACCCATCAATAAAAGAAAGCACACGTCGACAGACATGTAGATAACTTCATTGACCGGAAGCCAACTAAAAGTCCACTCAATTTGCTTTGTGGTTAAAGAGCCTAGATGTGTGAACCATGCTTCAGTACCTTCCGGCAACTCGTAGTCGTTTACCTTGTTTTTGTACTCTTCGATGCAACTGAGTTCGGCTAATCCGTAGTTTATGTACCTCGGGCGATGACAGAGATGTTCCACCAGCCACATTTGCAAAAGCATATTACAACCCTCAAAGAACTTTGCATAAGCTCGACAGGAAGTTAGAGCTCAATAGATCTCTGCGAGAATCATAGGCACAAGAGTGTCGTTGGTATTCTTGACCAGAAAGTCAGCCATTCCTGCAAGTCCTAACTCTATGTGTCCGTCACTCTGTGCACATATCAATTGTGCCTAGGAATGCGACTATGAAGGTTGAACCTCGGCGTGCTTCCCACTTGTTTTTCTTCCCCTGGTGACTCAAACTAGTATCTGGAGTCTCAAACCCACGGGGGTCCCCGTATCGACTATACAAAAAGTGAAATGTGCAGAAACCTTTGATCAAATTTTCATTTTTAACTTGCCGGTTAATGCTCAGAAGGTCTAAAAGTTTATGAGGGGTCATAGTTCTAGGTGCTACTTGATATTGATGCCTAAGACTCCCGTCAAAACCAGCGTAACCTACTATCTCCTCCAGCATAGGGGTCAATTCAAAATCTGAGAAGTGAAAAACATTGTGTGCCGGGTCCCAGAATGGTATCAGTGCCTCAATTAGATCAACCTCGGGCTTAATCTGTAGAAGACCGGTGAGCCCACCTAATGCCTTAGTCACAGAATGCTTGCTGACCTCCCCCAGGTCATTCCACCACATGTGGAGTCTTAGTGGAATCTCATCTACGACCCAAAAAGGTAAATTCTCAATGGTGCTCATTCTGTACGCAAATTGAGGACAAGTGATCAAAACTGACACATTTTCCAAAAACACGAAGTGGTTAATTTTGAAAATTCAGTTCAATAAACTCAGTAACAAAATAGGGTTTGTTTTTATAAATACGGCCATTCAGCACTTGGAGAAAGTTTTTAGGGTTGTTTCTGCCAACTGATGTTGATTATAGGGAAAAGACTGACTTGGATTTATATTGCGGCTATTATTGCGAAAACAGTCTTCTGGCATCTCAGGAGAACGTTTTAAAGCTATTTGACAAGAACGACCTCGGATGATGACCATGTTTCCGAAAGGTTCTTATTTTGGTCAATTGTACAAAAAATGAGGCCAGACCTGATAGGGGTTGCCTATGTATCTCACATGCAGTGAGAATCATATCCTCGTAGTTCGGTAAGTGTTGACACAATAGAAAAAACAGGACCTTTTGAAAACATTTTGCTTATTTTGAAATGACCTCTTTTTTAAAATTTCGGCAGAGTTTCGGGATTTTCAAATACCTGGATTTCAGAACCGGGTAAATTCTCTCTCCTCACTCTTGGTTTTTCTTAATTTTCTCCTATTCTAGAAGCCGGTCAACATGCAAGCCGAAACAAATAAATGCACAAGTAGCACGTAAAATACATCAGGATGGTCTTTTAAATTGGGTGCATCTGTCCTAGACGGACCCAACCCCTGTGTTGAGTCCCCAAAGCCAAATGCACGTGATGCAAATAAACGTTCCTACTAGGGATCCAACATAAGGCTAAGTTATTCTAAGTTTAAATCCTGGGTGTGTTGTTCTAGTCCTAACTTACCCGAGCGGATAACTCGAGCCGCGGGGGCAGCGTACCGGGAATACAGAAGTTTCACCGGCTTTACAACTTGTCCGATCCTCATTCTAAAATTAGGCGTATGAATCAAACAGAAAAGAAGCCACGCGAAGTGCACGCTTCCCAGAAGATTTAGAAGACTCAGAGAGAAGAAGAGTTTCGTAACAATTTATATACAGTTCACACAATATCAAAGCGGTAAAAAATGACATTTAGCACATCAGGCTCAAACAGGTAAAAATTAGATAATAAACAGATATTTTGAACCATGAACCAGATATTTTGGGTTCTTATCCTCAGCAGAGTCGCCAGAGCTATCACACCTCCTTTTTTCGAAGGATAAGGGAGTTTTTTCCAATTTAAGTGACATTATTTGAAATGAGATCATTTATTTAATTAGAGTCACCACTTGGAATATTTGTTACGGTGTCCCAAGTCACCGGTCATTTTAGAATCCCAAATCGAGGAAAATTGATTCTGTTTTACGGTCCGTGAAACACAAAAGATCGGATAAGGAATTCTGTTAACCCGGAAGAAGGTGTGAGGCACTATCGAGTTCGTGATATTAGCACGGTCGCTCAACTATTAATAATTGGCCTAATTATCTTATTTATTCCATGTTTAAAACCTATTGTGCTTTTTTACTTTCTAACTGCTTTTAATAAAATTTTAATTACCATTTAGGATTTATAGAATTTATTTAAATAAGTCGCAATGTCGCGTACTTATTATTTTTGTACACATTGCGAATCGTGTCATGTGAAACGCACTCACGATTTACAACATGTTTATTATTATTATTTGAAGTTGTGGTCAAGTCGCGTGAAACACACACTCGAGTGGGGATTTATGTATCGCGACTATGCCATAAGAATCGTACCCATAGTCATAATGATTTATTTAAACACGCCTAAAGCAAAATACGAATGTTCGAAAGTTAATAACCTACATTCGGGATTGTTGTGAGGTATTGAAGTATGGACATCATTTGTGGATGAAGTATGGGACTCGATTAAAATAGAAATAAATGGGTATGGATCTTAACCAGGGAGTCTTTATGCATAGGAATTTGTTCATTACCACAACCTGTTAACTTAACGCTAGCACATAGGAAATAGCTTTTTAGTTTTAACACAACTACTAAATTAATCCATGGATCCAAACAATAACCAAGCTTGCATTACTTTTGAACCATTTACGATCCAACTAGTAAGATACTACCAGAAATAGTTGAATTACGTCATACCTGGAGCACAAATTCGACATTCGATCAATGAGGGAGGCTAGGCGATTCAACTCACACATCAGTGTAGGATATTATGTGTGCATTTAGTGTTCAAAACAGCTAAGAAGACAACTAAAGGCTAATCAAATGGAGGGTTGGAACTGAACAGGGGAGTAGCTACAACAAAAGCGACTATCAAATTGAATCAAACTTTGCAAACTTAGAAATGACGGATGGAACATCTTAAAACAACGAGCAGCAGAGGCAGCTTTACAACTATTTGTCGATTGATTACTTACAACAATGAATAACTGAAATGATCAACAGGTATGTTTCTTTACAGAGAACACTAATTTTATAGGAAGATATTATCTTCAAATTCTAAACTAAAATTAAACCAACTGGGTTAGACCAATCACATGCACAATTTCATATTCCTCCTTCAAACTTCCAGATCTAGTTAAGTGCTAATCAGAGACATGAAGGCTTGAAATGAACAACATTCTCTGCTTCACTTCACTTGAAAAGTCTTAATTCCACTTCCATTTCTGACTAATGATTATTGGTATTTCAAAAATACTTTCATGCAAACTTCATAAATCACAACAGCTATTTTTAAACACGATCAACACAGCATATGCAATTATGTCCAGATTCATACCAGCTTTACATACTAGAAACTTATTCTAGATCTGATTGAAAATTTACAAATAAACACAGAAAAAAGTGCACTCATTCGAACACAGCAATGATTAATTACTACAAGAAACACTTATCGAACATATAAATAACCCATGGTTGCAGGTTCTCAACATTATAGCATTTAAACTGATACATAGAAAAAAGATCGAAGCTAGTACCTTAAAAGCAACAATACAAAGAAGAATAAAATACGCCTTTGATTTTGAGAAGCACAACTAGAATTAGGAGTCGGCTATAGGTTGATACAGCAGCAGTGAACAACAAAAATGAAGCTAAACCAAACTTCAAAGCGCAGAAAGTGAAAACCAAATAGCAGAAAATGAAGCAAACTGAGAAACCTTTTGTTTTTTGTTTTTTTTCTAAAATTTAAGGCTGGAATTCCAGGAAAAATGCCCTTCTGTTGAAGAATAAGAATGAAGATGAATGAAAGGGACTTTCTGAAAATTGCAGTGAATTAGTCCATGTGTGAGTGAAAATGCAGGGGTCTTTATATAGAGTGTAAGGGTGTGCTATATGAGAGAAAATGAGAGAGGATATAGGAGAATCTGTCAGCTGAAAACTAGGGAGAAAAACATATGTTTTTAAAAGCTTTTGGACAGCTGTCCATTTAGATTATTCCTTCCCCTGTAACAACCTTCTCAACTTCTGAAATTACCTCTTTTGACCCAATTTTAACCGAATTTTCTTGTCTTATTGCATTTTAATCCCTTTCTAGAAGCTTCCGACACAATTGCTCAAGATTCCCAAAATTTTCATATTCCCTTAGCCCCTTCAAGTTTATAATAATTACAACCAACTCTAACAAGAGAACCAGAAGAATTAAGAGATCAAAATAGAGCAAACAATATGCACGTTCACCTAACAAATAACCTGCTTTAATATCTAAACTAACAAAGATTAATAACCTAAACTTTTGTAATTAAACTAACTACCATGTAATTAAACTGCTAAACAAAACTCGAAATTAATTAATCTTAATTCCTAATAGGTCTGAAACATATAAAAATTAACAGAGGAAACTATTTTTTGAAGGACTAGAACAAAGAGGAATTACTTAGTTGAGGAAAAGAAGAAATGGCATTACCTGTTGACCTCCAAAACACCAGAATGAATTTCAATAGAGTTCGGCCGGTCAGTGATAATTTTGACCGAATCCGATGTCTTCGTATCGAGCCAAAATCAACATAAATCGTTGAGAACAATCGCACAATGTAAATTTCAGACCGAATCGAATCTTGAAACCTTTAAAAATTGAAAAGGGGGAGCTAGGGTTTTTTTTTTAGGGATTCTAAGATCTGAAATTCGCGGAGTTTGGTGGTTTTTTGGGAAAATTGATGGGAGATTGGAACGAGATGGGCGTGGAGATTCTGTGATTAAAATTTGGAGGTATTTGGTGGTGGGCCGTCACCGTGAGGTGATTTCCGCCGGCGGCTCTGAGAGAGAGTGAGAGATGAGAGATGAGAGATGGGAAAAAATGAAGTTGGTCTCTAGGGTTTTGGGGGCAATTTCGAACAGTTTTATGGGATAAGGAAACCAGTTCTGGTCCGTTAGATCAAGACTTGATGAACAATGGGGATGAGATCGGAATTAAACGGGGTCGTTTTGGTTTATGGGGGAACTGGATCGGATTGGGGATTGGGCTGGCAAGACTTTGTGAGGCAATTGGGCCGCTGAGATTGCTTTGACCCTGTTCGAAATAAGACAACCTCTTTCTTTCCTTTCTCTTAATGTTAAAAATAATTATTTTATTAAACACTCCTAATTCCAACTAATTTGCAAAATTAACCTAATAACCTATTTTTCTAACAATTAACTAATTGCAACAAAAATTGACCAATTAATTAAATAAAAGCAAAAACAAAGCAAGAGTGACTAATGCATATATATTTTGATTTTCATGTATTAATTATGCAATTAACATGTACCTAAATTCTAAAAAGCAATAAAAATCTAAAAATGTCATGAAAAAAAGATTCGGTCAATTTTTATTTATTCTTTTTTATGTTTTATTTTGAATGTTTATGATTTGAGATATTAAAAATGCACAAAACCGCAACTAAATGCGAACAAACAATTAAAGAGATTCCCAGAAATTCTATAAAATCAAAAACATTTAAAAAATAAATTATTTTTTATAGATTTTATAGGAGTATTTCGTAAGGCAAAAATTACATGCTTACAACTTCAATACTTATATTTTTGTTCCAAGAACTTTTAAATAGTTTATTCTTCTTCTATGCTCAGAGAATGCCACGATTGAAGGATCTTGTAACGGGTTGTTCTACAAATGAGGCGCAATGTTAGATAAGAAGCCGGCAGCAGGCAGCTCTAGGCTTTAAATTGGACAATGTAAATAGGTAAAGGAAGTAGAGGAATAGATATTAGTTTGATCAAATTAATTTAATATTTCAATCATTAATATAATAAAAGGGTAATTCTGGAGTATCATAAATCTATTATTATAAATAATACAAAAGTAACACTTGCTACATAAAAATTAAAATAGGAGAAGTGAGCATAATATCACAAACCACAAAAAAATGAATAAAGTCAAACGTCTCTCAAATTATCCCTTACGAAAATTATTCAAAATTATAACTGTACTATCAAATACAACTGATTCCATGCTCCATCCTAATGAAAATGAGGAATCAGAATTCCTTCACCTCAAACACATAATTAAGATTGCACTTTTGTACGTAGGCTTCTAATATTTTCAGCCATTAATATAAAACTTTGTTTACTCACCCAACAAATTATAATCAAAAGGCATTTTTCCTCACTCCATTAATTTCAGGAGACGCCTAATTCCTCTCTCAACTCATTTTTAAACCCTTCAATTTGATCTTCAGGCAAAACCAAATTCACTATCCTTCCACCTTCTTTACCATTCAAATTTTCAGGCCCTGCTAACACCAAAACAACACCTTCCTCACCAACCCCACTAATATTATAACTGGCAAAAAGTGGTTTTTTACCCCTAAGTTCAAACCCATAAATATTTGCCTTTTCAAGATTCACAAATGTAAGATTTGCACCATACACAACAAAGTCTAATGTGCCATTTTCTTTCTCCATTAATTCTTCAACAACTTTAGTCTCATCCACACCCTTTTCAGCTATCAACTTTTCCAATTCCAAAACATTTGCCTCTGAAACTTTAACGTTATTAGCTTCAACTATGCTAATCATTTGACCGTTGTTAGACACTTGAGTTATTTCTCTGTCACAAGAGTTGTCCCTACTTATAATTGTTACAATCCCAGGCTCTGCTGATTCCCCCCTTACCTTAGCCAAAATTTTCCATATCATCGCAGAAATTACATCAAAAGGCTTCGCTTTAGCTGATTGTTTAGGTCCAAAAATCTTGGAAATGTGTTGGTTAAGTTGCTTTTCTGTAATGTGAAAAGAATGTGGTATCATTTTGCAAGTGTTAGTGATTTTCCAATGATCACCAACTGGATCAACCCTCTTTAGAGAAAATGGCAACTTGTCAACTGTAGATAATAATGGATTGATGGTTCTTGAGTTGTTACGAGACTGAGGTGGGAGTTGATGACCAACCATGATTTGTGCCCAAATGTTGATGAAATTTGAAGCTGAAAATACATCTCCAAGGACATGAGCCCAGCTTAGCCCTATTGACATCCCTCCACATTTGAACCAAGTGAACTGGACACAAAAGATCCAATGTGAAAAAGAAAAAAAAGTAATCCAGTCACATATCGAGTAATTACAAGCAAATTTTTATGATTATTATTCTGTAACACAATAAAAATGGCACTAACATACTATAATGAGTGAAACTGTGCTGGTCGCAAGTTTAACTATTCTTTACATTGTCACTGCATATAACTTAAATAATCGTTATCTATAAAAACTAGAATTTTTTATTTGCAACTTAATAATAACAAAAAGGCGGTGATAACTCATGATTCTGCATAAGATTAGTTACAAGGGAAGGGACTGAAACTATTCTTTTGTCAGGAAAAGATATTTAGGCTGATACTTCTTTGGAATATTCAGGAGAGGTTGATTCAGAAACCAAGTTCTATAAGTTATAGGCAAGGCTTTGGTAACTTGTAAAAATGCACATAAATGGTTTCATAAAAGCATATCATGGTACAAACTACAAAGTACCAAATTCTAGCTTGAAAAGATAAGGGTCCAATCCAACTACTTTTTGTTTTGTACCAAATCAAAACTAAGGGCCATATTTCAATGTAGGGTTGGTCATATATTAATGAACTACTTACAAAAAGTAAGATAAAATATTGATATAAAAAAAAAGAAGGAGATTTTGCTCTTGGACCTTGGTACTTCAAGAAATACAGCGCTTAGAGACAACAAAAGTCAATTCTTGATTTTTATATGAGATAAAATTAAAAAGGCCCTCGAGGATGTGGCCTAGTGGTCAATAAAGTGGTCTCAAATTTATTTCAATGAAAATAAAAAAATTAAATAATTTTTTCCTATCTATCCAAATCATATAGTTACCGAGTATCTGTTACTGATAAGAGGTGGCAAGTATCACGTGAAATTAGTAAAAAGCTAAATCATGTCGTGGTCAATTTCGCAACCACCAAACTTCAAGCTGGTTGCCAAAGGGCAAGGGCGAAGACTAACAAAATTAAATTTGACTTTCATCTTCACTAATAAATACTCCTATAAAAAGTTAACAACGTCCCATCAATTAGGAAGATACCTATTCTCTGTAATTTAATTTCGTATAATTTAATATTTTATAACCACGGTGAGTTTGATCCCACTTTTAATAGACTCACTAGAAATAAATGGCGGACTCTTTCTTTCTTTGATAAGTACTAGTAGTATAAATTGTAATATGCTGAAGAACGATCAAGTCCACCGCTTAATCATCAATAAAGAGAAGTCTAGCCTCTATCTGTCGATCCTACTTCACATCTTTAAAGTACTTCGTTTACTATCTCTGAATAATACTTCATTTTAGAGTGTAAAAAATAATAATTTAGTATAGCAATTGAATTGGAGATAAAAAATAAATCGAGTATTATTATTATTATTATTATTATTATTATTTCTCAATCTAACTATTTCAACTAGTGCAGAATCTAGAATATTCGTATTTAATAGTAATCAACATGCAAAGCTAACTGACAACTGTAAATCTAGAGAATTAAATATAGTACAGCAGTTCATAAATAAATTCGACATTGACCTCTTCCAATACAGTCACCGCTAGGTTATCCCATCACGGGACCTTAATGAACGTGCACTAATTCAAGCTCGCGTTTATGTATCATTAATAATTGCATGCAATTTTCCCTTTAGTATACCAGACCAGATTCACACACACGTATCACAGGCGGATACAAATTTTAAGTGCAGTATCGAATTTATTATATTTTTAAAAATATAATTTTATACTATTTATTCTAATATTAATGAATTTTATATATAAATTTATTTACTGTATTAAAAATATTGAGTTCAAATGAATTCGATAACAAAAGTTTACATCGGCTCTGACGCACACAGAGAAATACATAGCGATCACAGGGAATATTATTCTTTAGAGCAAAATTTTGTCTCTTTAACCACCTTAACATCTTCAAAAACCCAATATTATTAGAAGAGTTTAAGTTCTACGCGATGCTGTAAAAAAAAATTATAGAATCAAGTCACTTAAAAAAGTAATTACAAGTAATTCTATTTAAAAAGCATTGACTTATAACCTAGAATGAACCGTTAAAAACCTATATATTACATTAATAATGTAAAATTTAATAAAAGCATCGATGTATATAACTTAAGTTCTCAAGAAAATTTAGTTAATTACCTGAATAAACACAAGAGGTGCAAAGCCCAACTCAGGACCAAGAACTTGATCATAAACAAGCTGATCATTAACTGAAGAATCATCCATAGTCAGCCATTCCTCAATTGTTTTGCTACTCTTAGCTTCGATAATCCTAACACCACCGTCATTACATTTTATGAACGGCCGGCCGCCGCCGTCCTCCGACCTCCTAATCCTGCCGGAAGTCTCATAATATAGCCCAAGAAAATGAAACATGGGCTTTTTAAAGTCATATATATTCAAACCTTCAACTGCATCACTGTTGAAAAAATAAAGACCCTTAATATAATGCAACTTCATGACTAAGTCCATGTTAGTAAATTCGTGAACTTTATCCGCTCCGGTGATTTTTGCCGGTACGACAGACGATGACTTTACGTCGGAGATTAATTTCTCGACGTCCATGAATACCAAGATAGAGATTAATGAAAGATAGAAATGGTAAGGACTAGAAAATGAAGATAATATTTTGTGGGAGGGGAGAAGGTACCAAAAAGGGAAGAAAAGGAAGTGAATTTATAAGTTAGTAGAATAAATAAAATAATGTGAAAACGAAATAAAAAAGTACATATCATTAAAAGGTAGGGGAAAAGTTGGGAGATAAGTAATAAATAAGGGACCAAATGATTTAATTTTCAAGCATTACCTATCTATTGGAATGCCAAGCAGTGAACCCACAAGTAACACTGATATTTGATAAAGACTTCTACACCCTCCTTCCAGTTGATACGTCACTCTTTTCTTGTTAGTTATTAATTTCAAATATAATAATATATTTTAGATAATAAATTTTTATAAATTTTTTTTATATATTAAACTTCATACTAAATCAAATTATGCCGGAAGAAAGAAATATTATACAGATAGATTGCAAAAGCAAATCGTTAGGCCACGTGCGGCCATTTAATCAAAGGTACGCATTTGGGGTTGCCCAATAAGTGACAAATGGAATTTTTTATACATATACAAAATTAGGATAATATTTACTCAGTTTATTTAGGTTTTCTCTATTTATAAAAAAAATTAGAGTACTTATAAGTTATATACAAATTCGGTCAAAAGTTACAATTTATATACAGTTTGTATATAATTTTCGATTGTATAAAATCTGATCAAAAGCTACAATTTACATATAATTTATATATAACTTGTATGCTTTATTATTGTACAAAATTCGGTCAAAATTTCGTCTCGTAGGCTCTTGCTTGAAGGCTAATATTTCATCTTGCAAAGGTTCTTTAGGCTCTTGCTTGAAGGCCAATATTTTATCCTATAGAGTAGCCATATGCCCGGAAAAGAAGAACTTAGAAATAAACGGTGGCGCCAATTTATCCCATGTATGAATAGAATGATTAGGCAAGCTTTCCAACCAATCCAATGTCTTCCCCCTTAATGGGAAGGGAAAAAGCCTTAATCGTAATGCATCTTCTGAAGCATTTGTTTATTTGCTTCCCCAACATGCATCCACAAAACCTCTCAAATGCTTGTAAGCATTTTGATATGGCTCCCCGGTGAAATAACCTCGTTGCTCGAGCAAAGGAGCACCATGTTGATGATTTAAAAGTTGTCTGCCCTAACGCGAGGGGAATTATGGCACTTGCATACCTTCATTAGGCAAATTCCTGTTTGTACCGCTTGGGGTTTGTGATGTTGGTGAAGGGGGGGAGGGGGAGGTGGAGGCACATTATATTGTTGCCCACGGCCTTGGCAGTCTTATTGTGGAACTTGCGGCATTTCATCAAGTTGCTCTTCTTTGCCATTCACCTCTCCTAATAGTACGTTTTCAAGTTCATTGTTTGCCATTAGAAACTTATAATTACTTCAACAAGTTAGAATCACAAAAGTAAAAGAAGATACCCAAGAAACAAACTTAAGCATATAGCTAACATCGTAAACTCCTCGGCAACAGAGCCGAAAATTATTTACGTCCAAGTCACACCCCAAATAAGGTAATATGAAACGGTCGTTACAATAATAATAATCCAATGCGAGTCGGGGTTGAATCTCAAGGAGTTTAATATGAGTGTTATGGTAAACACTTAAGTGAGAAACTTAAAATAACTCAATTTAACTTTCAAACAAAAGTGGGTATTAATTTTACTAATTAAAGACTAATCTAGCAAACAAGTACTAATTAAAATATTTTTCAAGTTTTATCAAATAGAGAAAAGCCTAGGGTTGTAATCCTAACCTAGGTGTAAGCCTAATGGGTAAAGTCAATTTATGCTTGCTTGATAGATCAGGGTTGTTATGACTCTCAAAACTCAAGTACTTATTCCATACCTCTCGGATAAGGAGTGATTATGCCCAATTTAGCTTTCTCAAGTTCAAATAGGTAGCTATAAGTGCAATTGAATATGAGTCCAAGTTAGATTATCCCTATCTCTAGTTCAAATCTGTTAATTAAACTAATCAATAACTCAACTAGTTCAATTTCTTGTTAGCCAAGTTTTCCTAGACTAAGTTCCTATTTCTCAAGTAAGAACAAGGTCAAAAAGGCATGAATCAATGTTTGCAACCATCAATTCTAATTTTAAAATATAAACAAGGCTAAATAACACTAACCCAATCAGTAACGAGCATAATATTAACAGCCCATAAGATTTACACAATAGGGTTGGATCACAATCCTAGATAAAAGTCTAGCTACTCATACTAAAATTCATGAAAAGATAAAAATAAGAAGTTAAAGACATAAAACAAAAATTAAATGAAAGAGTACATGATCTTTTCCAATTATAGCTCAAACTTGCTCCAAATAGCTAAAAATAGTTGACTCTTAGCTGCTATAATGAATATATGACCTAAAAAAGTCATAAAGTTCTATTTATAGAGCTCCCGAAATCTTCGACAAAAATGCCCTTCGTAGGATTCTACGGTTGCACATCAGCTTTTGCGGTCCGCACTATGCTAGATTATATTACCTGTGCTTTCAGTAGGAGAAGTAGGAGTGTACATGGACCAGGTTGGTTCGGTTTTTATCAAAATCAAACCAAACCAACTATATTAGTTTGAATTGGTTCGGTATTGTCGGGTTTTCGGATTTTTTTGTTACATGAATATTATTTCAATCTTACTTTGTTCAAGTTATAGATAAAGTTTTGATAAGTGAATATATGTTTAGTAAAAACTGAAAAATTTGACAATCATATGATCTTTTAAAATATTCTTAAGGAAAAATATTTTTAATAACACGTGATAGTTATTTTCTTAGTCATCTAACAATAATTTTTTTTTGATGTACGCTTTCAAGGTTAACCAAATTTAATAGTTAAACATAAAAATCAATATGATACCTAAATAATGATATGTTCTATTTAATTTTAAATTACCGAAATACCATTTCAAATTTGAAAAAGATATAAGAAATCTTGATATATGAATATGAAAGAACAAAGGAATGATTGATGCATTTCAATAACACTTGATAAGAAAGTCATACAATCCACGATTTAAGGTAAATAAAAATGAATGCACTACATAGTTCTATTAAATAATATATCCCATGAGAAGATCCCAAATATTTTTAGACATTTTTTTACGGAAAATTCTATATAAAGTTTTAAAATATATAAAAAAATATATAAATTATATATTTATATCTCGGTTTGGTTCGAATTTTTTTACTCAATACCAAATCAAATTAAACCTAATCTAATCGGATTTTTTAATCAGTTTGGTTTGACTTTTTCATTTAGTGCAGTTTTCTTGTTCGGTTTGAACACCCATAAGGAGAAGTGTGCGGTCGCACTTCAGCTTTTGTGGCCGCACTTTAATTTCTGCGGACCTGATTTGAGGAGGCTTGAGAGTTGTTCAACTTCTCATTCTCTGATCTTTCAAGCTTGTCAGTGTGAACCTATTTTGTGGACCAAGTGCGACCGCACATTTCACTTTGTAGACCGCACTTCTGCCAAAAGTCTTTGAAGCTTCAGTTCTCCCTCTACAGCCGCATTTCTTCTTTTGTGGATTGCACTTACTTTGCAGATTGCACTTGATTTTGCAAATTGCACTTGATTTTGCAGTTGCATGTGTAATTTTGCGGATCGCACTTTTATCATCACTTCTCCTCTCTACTGAATTTGGCTACAACATCTCCATTTTGAGTCATTTTTCTTCTTTGAACTTACATTTTCCAGCACACCTGCAATTCAATCATTTTTATTAGATTAGGAGACAAAATTCGTATTTTCGAACTAAAAACTTTAACAAGAAGGTACTAATAAAAGGTTAAAATTCACACTTATCTGGGTCCTTCTCTGAAGAGGCCATTGAAAATTGGTAGAGTTGATCATGATCTCTATATTCTTCACATGCCTCCCACTATATCTATTACCGCCTCTGTTTCTCTTGATAATTCAGTTACTACTGTAGCACCTATTGCTTTTGCTTTTCCATCAGTTTCTCCTAATATCTCAAATAATGATGTGTCACCTAGTGCTTGCTCTTTACATACTAGTGTTAATAATGTTTCTTCATCTTCTGTGTTTTCAACCTCATGTAATTCTACAACTATTAATAAAAATGATATTTTGCGGCATCAATGAATGATTACATTCATTTTGTGAAAATGATTTCTATCCCACATATGTTTTTTAAGTTTTCAGCAAAACAATTCATTACTTGTCCAATATGTCCCATGGCAAGACAACAGAGAACTCCTTTTCCTGATAGTACTACTCATTCTTTCAGAATTTTTTAACTAGTTCACATTGACTTGTGAGGATCCTACCATACTACTACTTACAATGGTTTTAAATATTTTTAACTAGATTCATTTACTCTCATGTAAAGTAGATGCCTTTTTCATCATCAAGGCTTTCATAAATATGGTGTCCACTCATTATGGTACCACTGTCCAGACTATAAGAACAGATAATACTTTTGAACTAGGATCCTTTTCTTCCTATGCTGAGTATCTTTCTTTCATTTGGGTGGTCTCTCACCAAACCACTTGCTCACACACCTCACAACAGAATTATGGAAAGGAAACACAAATACTTATTGGAAACTGTTAGAGCCCTCTTGTTTCAGTCCGAACTACCCACTAAATACTGGGCTGAGTGCATTCTCACTCCACTTACCTAGTTAATAGATTTCTCTCTACTTTTATTTCTAATAAAATTCCACATGAAGTGTTAAATGGTCAACCTCCTTCTTATAATCATCTAAGATATGTTGGTTGTTTGGCCAATGCATTTGTTCCTGTACCTCACAGGGATATGTTACAATCCAAAGTCATCCTTTCCATATTTTTGGGATATCCTTTTGGGATGAAGGGATATAAATTACTCTACTTATATACCAAATCTTCTATTCTAGAGATGTCTCTTTTGTTGAGCATATCTTTCCCTACACCTCTTCTTCTTCTGTGTTTTTCTCTCCTTCCTCTCTACGTTCCTCTGAGTTTTTTGATATTCCTTCCTTCTCCTTTTCTTCTTCTTCTTCTTCTTCACCCACTACTTCTTCTTCCTCTCCTACTCTCCATGTTCCTGCTACACCTCCTTTTTTCCTTCCTTCTCTTCCTCCTATTAGAAGATCTTCTAGGCCTTTTAATCCTCCGGTACACTTGAAGGATTATGCGTGCAACTCTGTCCCACACCCTGTCACTTCTTTAAGTCACCTTCCTTTATCCGGTTCTAACAACTCTACTGCAGCATGTATGTAACAGCCTTAAGATTATCAACATGTTGTATCAAACCCTACTTGGCTGTACGCCATGCTCAAGGAGTTTCAAGCTCTAGAGGCTAATCAGACTTGGGACATTGTTCTCTTATTCTTCGAAAGAAAGCCATTCCATGCAAATGGGTCTATAAAATTAAACAAAAATATGATGGTAGTATTGAGATGTACAAGGCCAGACATGTCATTAGGCATGATACTCAAACAACTGATACTGACTACGATGAAACTTTCTCTCCTATTGTCAAATTCTCTACTATCAAGTGCCTCCTTACTATTGCAACCTAAAAGGTTTGGATTGTTTACCAACTTGATATAAACAATGACTTCTTATATGGGAATCTTTCAAAAGAAGTTTATATAAAAGTCTCCCTTGGATTGTCTGCTTCTGCTCCTGCCGCTGCTTCTTCTGGGTTTCTTCTTGTGTGCAGACTCAAGAGTCCCTTTATGGACTCAAGCAAGCATCAATACAATGGTTTGCCAAACTATCTACTGCTATTATCACTAGGAGATATCATTCTGGTCTCAATAACTATTCACTTTTTATTAGATCTTCATCAGTTTGTACAGTTGTTCTTGCAGTTTATGTGGATGATATATTATTGGTTGGGGATGATGTTGAGGAATTGGATTCTCTTATGTCTTTCCTGGATGATCAATTCAAAATTAAAGATCTTGGTAATGTCCACTACTTCTTGGGTCTTGAAGTTTTCAGAGTCAGCACAAATACACTAAGGAGTTGCTTGATGAATTTCACTGTTCAGATTGTTTTCTATTGTGGCTCCATTGGATTTGAACTGCAAACTTAACAATGAACCTGTGGAGTTACTTTCTAATCCTTCTCCCTTTAGGAGATTGGTGGGAAAATTGAATGTCCTTCAGCATACAAGACCTGACTTGGCTTTCTCAGTTCAACATTTGAGTCAATTTTGCATGCCCCCCGGTCTACACATAAGCAAGCTGCTTTGCACGTCTTCATGCTAAGGGTATTCTTCTTAACAACTCTTTGGATTTCTCTCTTAAAGCTTACTCAGATTCAGATTGGATTGCTTGTTATTCTTTTAGGAAGTATGTTATTGGGTTGTTTCTTTGGGTGGTAGCCCTATTTGTTGGAAGTCTAAGAAACAGCCTACTGTTTCCCTCTCTTCTGCGGAGCCTGAATATCGAGCTTGGAGAAAAACAATGGCTGAATTGACTTGACTTTTCTGCTTATTACATGATCTTGGTGCCACTGTTTCCATCCACGTGCCTGTTTACTGCGATAATCAAGCAGTCATCAGCATTGGTAAGAACCCTGTATAACATGAGAGGACCAAGCATATAGAACTTGATTGTCACTTTGTAAGGAAGAAGCTTACAGATGGGTTGATTTCTCTTCATTTTATTTCCACCTCTTCTCAACTGGCTGATATTTTTAGTAAATCCCTGTCTGGTGTTCCACAATATCTTCCGCTGGGCAAGCTGGGAGTTCTCTCACCCCACAGCTTGAGGAGGGGTGTTAGCATAGATGGCCCAATTGATAGACTTGCTGAAGGCCCAACATAGTATAGTCTTTCTGTAATAGCTAACCTAATACTGGAAAGGCCCAATTATTTATTTATTTGTACTAGTTTTGTATAAGTATAGAATATTATATTTGTACATTTGACTTTTTTCAATAATGAGAATTAAGCTCATGTTTTTCCTCTCAAATATTCCTCTCTCTCGAACATTTTAGGGTTCGTCCAAACTGAGATTCTTCAATTTCTCTCGTTTCATTTGCAAATCTCACAATTTTTTCTAACTAAGGTGCCCAAAACATGAAAATGTTGAAGTCGTAGTCTTTGTATATCCAACGCCATGTTTTCATCGTGTGTTTCTTAAACCTCTGCCGGATATACAAAGTAACCAAAGAGAATGAAAAAATGCAAGAAACTTTCCCAGTCTAAAAGAAAAATCATCTTTCTATTAATTGTATATTCCCCGTACTTCCATTTGATGTTTTATAATTTTTTTTCATAGCTAGCCTTCAAAATCTAGAATGCGGTAAGAAGAAGAGAAAGAAAAAATGAGGAAGATTGGAATCTAATATTTTACTTTGTATATAAATGGTAAATATGTATATGAAATTATATAATCTTTTCTTTTGCTATTTTGTGAAGCTTTTGCGCTGAAACTAATAAATTAAAGGAGTTTAACTTTCATATAATGACGATGTAAAGTAATTTTAATACTGTCGATCATGAAACAAGTAATTATACATAACTGCGCATAATTTTATTTTCTTTTGCTATGAAGTTAGTAACATAAAAAATAAAACAAGTAATTTGCTATATGTAATAACTAAATTTATATTGATAGTAATAAAAATTCTGTACACTATAATTATTTATATTGATCGTGTGAAAAAACTAGGAAGAACCCCATTATATGAGACAATTCATGTTAAACCCAGTTATAAACCATAAAGCGTCTTAAATGTCGGAGCCTAGTCTTGAAATCTTAGCCCATGCTAGTGAAATCTACAAAAGAAATTTAGGAGTAGCATTGATCACCACAGAAAAATTGCCAACGACGAGCCACAATCAATTGCATGGAGGACTGAATTATGTCATGTAATTAGTCATTCGTATATGCAATAAAGTTAATGCACCTCTATATATTGTTGGAGTGAATATTTTGATCTACTACCAAACAATTAAAAGGATAATTTCAGTGACCAATATGTACAACATTATTCATATTTATTTTAGAGAAAAACCTCAGCTACCTACCCTCTTTTTCAAGAACTATGATATCTTTTTTCTTTTGGTGTGTGTGTTTAGCTAGAGCTTTGGTTGGTGAAAAGAGACCCTTCCTATGGTATATAGGGGTCGTTTGGTTACCCGGATTATGTATATAATTCAGGGATAAATTTGAGATTATATTTATCTCAAGTTTGGTTATGAATATTAAACTAATGTTGATACAAAATTTATACTAAAATGTTAGAATTAACTAACCCACGCATTGACTGTGGAATAACAATCTCAAAATCATTACCCTGAAATTATTAATCTCTAAATAAATCTCTCGGAACCAAACCACCCCTTAAGAATTGGCTTAACCTCAACATTTCTATAACTTTTTGTATAATATATCCCTTCTGTTTTAATTTATGTGGAGTGGTTTAACCAAAAAATATTTTTGGAACTGCAATATTAAACATGTAATGAATTTTTAATGGTTATAAAAGCATGCAATTAATTAACGAAAAAATAAAAAATTTAAAATTAAGTTATTTTAAATATGAAAATGTGCCATGCATTCTCTTAAACTAAAACTAAGGAAGTAATATACTAATATAAGTTGATTTATAAAATAACTACGTATTAGCGACTGGAATATATTAACTATAGTAATATATTATTGCACTCAATAATGTTACTTTCTGCTGCAGATTAAAAATACAAAGCAACAGAAGTACCAAAAAGTCAGAGCAGTACCCAATAATGGGGCACTGCTGAAGCAAATTGGTTGGTCATCTTCATTAATATAGCTGATCTGTCAGGTGCTGTAATTTACAGTTGGAAAGAGGCATATTTCTTCTGAAAATTTGTTATGAAAATGTCGCGAATCACTATTCATCGACCATTATACCCCCTCGGATAAAGAGACATTCAACATGTACTACTCGCTATTCTTTCTCCCCCAAAAGTGTTACTCCCTCCCTCTCAATTTAGACGCACATTTTATCTATCGAAAGTCAAATTGTGTGAAGTTTAATCAATACTTAAATTATATTTGTTATTATATTGACGTGAGAAACTTATAACTTATAATATTTTTTGTATAGTTTTTAAATATTTAAATTTTAATTTTGTTGAACTAATTTAATTTGGCTTCAAAATTTAATCAATTTGACTCTCTATCTAAATTTCTATACTTTCATTGCCTTATCTTTCCTTCCCTTCCGAAAGTGTTACTTCAGTCCCTGACTCGTTTGGATTTCCTTCCAAAGGTGACTTCACCTTCTCAAATACAATAAAAAGATTTGTTATTATATTACTATATCTATTCATCCATAGTATAAGAGAAAGACATAGTCTTTTTTCCCTCAAAATTCAACGTTGATACTTCTTGCTGCCCATGTAGTGAATCTGGACTAGAAAATAAGACCAGCTTTCAGTCCTACAAATTTTAATAATGGAGGTGACAAAACATACATAACTACGGAAGGGATGAAAAAATGTCATTAAGTTTGCCGTCGTTGTAAAAACATGTCACGTTAGGTTATAAGGGCACGAACCACTCGTCATTTGAGAGAATAGTACATCTAACATGTCAGTAGTAAATAATAAGCTACCATTAAGATTTGTGGTTATGCTTCCCCTTTAGTGGATTTTAAACGTACAAATCCAAATTAGTCGGAATTCAATGCAAATATTATTACCAAACAAGAATTACAAAATAAAATCATCTTGTAAACACTACAATATGACCACCAAAAATTATATAACCAATATACAAGACTAGCAAAATATAAGCCAAGTAATCATGCCCCTAATTAAGGACAATTGAGCTCAAAATCTTGAGGTTGTTGAACTCAAAGCCTCATTGGTGAAAAGCTAGCACCTTAATTAAGTTGTAGTAGCATGCTATTATATCGATAAATAGATACTGAACAATATAAAGTTTACTCAAAAAAAATGACGAAATTGTTTTATATATCATTCAGGATAACATGGAATAGACCTGGGGTTTGACTATAAAATATATAACAATTAACAAAGTAAACAATTCTGAAAAGAATTGAATCATGCACTAACATATATATACATGAGAGCTTTGCAATTGAAGGGGATAAAAACCATAAAGATTAGCGAAGCATCTATCCATAACATCCTATTAGATGCTTTTGAAAGGAAAAATAATGTGCCAGATGAAATACTTGTGGTAACGTTTTCTCCTTTAATGGACCTTATACATAATCGAATTAGTCGGAGCCGGACAATTGGGTGAAAAAAAAATTATGCTTTTGAAAGGAAAATTGCTGTACCACATGAAATTGCATATCTTCCACCAACTTCACTCGTATGTACTTGGGCTAGACAACTGCAAAATGACCCAACTCAACAACAGTTGATAAGGCATACATCATTATCACCTTGCACAACTGAATAGGTAGGAACATCTATTTATCGTTTTTCACAATTTTCTTGCCGGACCCTAAAAGTATGTAACCTCTATTTATATCACTTGCTAACCAATATCCATGTGAAGGAACATGAAAAGTTACAATTACCAGGAGAGTTGAATTAAGCATGATTAGAAGAGTGCACTTATAGGTGCGACCATAGTGGTCCGTAACGTGAGTTGAGAACCACGAGCCCTTAGGTTTAAATCTCAATTATAAAAATATTAGGTGAATTCTTTCCATCTATCCAAACCTTGATAGATAGATCGAGTTACCCAATAACTGTACTTATGGAAGGTAATAGATATCCTATAAAATTAATTGACGTGCACATAAGTTGAACCGAACACATGATTATAAAAAGAAAAAAAGAAAAAAAAAACGGGACTATACAAGTTACTAAATGGAAGGTGGGAGCACCAAACGTCTTAACTTTGCATGCCTACCACAACACCAAAAAAATGTTTGTTTCAAGAACAAGTGCGGTGCCGCCATGCTACAACAGCATAATTACAGTGACTAGGGAATGGAATTTATTAAGCTTACAATAAGCCAAAACTCCTCAACTACTGCTAATAATAAAATTACCGTTAGTACAGACTTAAAAGTTTTAACAGTGAGGATCACAAACTATTTGTGTGCTAAATTCATCACTCACAGTCAGAGGCGGATCTATAACTTCAAGAGAATGAATGCACTACTGTGAAAAAATGAATCTAAATATATTTTCGACTGGTTTAATTTTAATCTACTATACTTTTAAAATTATTATAGGTTCAAAATTTATATATATATTTTTTGAAATTCTAGTAATTTTCTCATATATATATATCTATACTCCATGCAGAAAACAAGACCGTTCAAAGTGAGATTTGAGCTGCCAATTTTACTTGTAGAGGTACACCCAATAATAATTGCATCATAATAGTTTTTGAGCATGAGTTCACGCACATATATTTAAGTAATTTTGAAAAAATATAACATTGTTATACATAGTTTAGGAAGAGAAGTATTAATTCACGTGAGCCCATATCTCTCAACTTGAATACACCTTTGCTCACCGTTTCCTCACCAGCTGCTTCACTAAATGAGGTGGCCAAATATTCAGCAACCAGGCAGTATTCTGAGTTGCTCTAGGGTTGGTAACGCAAAATGGGACCACGCGAGTCCATTGGTAACTTGTCCGCCTTACTAGCCACTTCAATAATTATGTTTAGGGGTGGCAAACTGGCGGGTAGGTTCGGTTATGGCAGGTCGAAAAAGGACAATATAAAATGGATAAATTATCCGACCCGAGTCATATTGAATACGGATAGAAAATTGGTAAATCGGCGAATAATATGAATATCTATATTATTTATGACTTATTGAATATGATCACTTTTGGGAGACTTCCTAGTCGGAACCTCCAATTTGAGTCTTTGCAAATGTAAAAGTTAAACCCATTGGTTGTTCATTTTTTAAGTGGATCTTATTCATATTTGACTCATTTTTAAAAAGTTCATTATCCAATCCATCTTTTAACAGATAATATAAATAGATAACTATTTTTTTTATTCATTTTACCACCACTAATTATATTAGATATGTATTTTATATAAAGTTGATTTGTATCCTTATCTGACAGTTAGCTAAGAGAGAAGACGTGACTAATGAAGCCCGCCTAGTAGTGCCTCTACTCTATTAAACCTAGCTAAGGAGTGGATTTTACTAGAGCATCTGCCTTTTTGGCTTCAATTCTTCTCTTTTTTTTTCTTTTTTTTTAACCTGGAAGCCAGGGTTTAGAGATTTGGGGTTATTTATATTGGGGATCGAAATAATATGATGCAGGCCGAAGCTAAAAAGATAACTTTAATGATAGTAAATCAGGCATAAAAAAATATATATCAAAAGAGACTATCATTTAAAGTGGTTTGGTAGTACAAAACTTCTTCTTCAAAAAAAAAAAAGTCATATAAAAGAGATTTAATCTTTTTAGGAAATTTTTCCCCTTTGTTCAAGAAAATGAGTCCTAATAGAATAGAAATTCAGAGCAAAATCCTAACCATTTAAACTGATTGAGGGACCATTCAATGGCTTTCCAGAAAACTGGCTTTAACAGAAAATGAAAATCTTTGTAACATATTAAACGAAGATTGAAGACATCCTTGTGCTATATATTTCATATAGAAGATTTGTACAAAAGAAAAGGACACCCTATTCATCTTACCTATGAAATGGAAGGAGGTAATTCACCAAATGACAAGTATGGTTGTTTAGTAAATGAACCCTTAGCTCAATTCTTTGAAAGTACAAAAGGACGGTCCTCATCTGCCTCATATCCAGCAGGACTAAGTGTATAAAATAGACAAAAGAGAGCTGTCAAAACAATCACTCTATAATTATTTTTTATTCAAGATAATCTGACTGAACTCAGATGTTTATTCCAATACACAACAAGGGAAACAGACTGAAATTTGTCTATCATTACAATTTTGCTATAACATGAGAGCTCGACACTCTGAACGCGCTAATATGTGTGACATAAACATTGGTGGAGCATTCATCCACAACATCATTAGAAGCTTTTGGAAACCGGATTACTACATGAAACCGCAGATCCTCCACCAACATTCTCAGATGTTCTTGGCAACTACAAACACACGCAACTGATAAACAAAAGGCATACATCATTCACCTATAACAACATAAGAAGGACCACTCTGTTTTTCATAATTTCCTAGCTAAATCCTAAAATTATGTGACATCCATGTAAAAGAACATGCAAGTTACAAAAAGAGCTACCACGAGAGTTGAGTTGGTATGACTTGACAAGTCCAACAACAACAACAACAACAAACCCAGTAGTTTCCCACAAATAGGGTCTGGGGAGGGTAAGATGTACGCAGCCTTACCCCTACCCCGGAAGGGCAGAGAGGCTGTTTCCGATTATGACTTGACATGTCCAAAGGAGTAAATTGAAGCTGGGAGCAGCAAACCTGTTAACTTTGGATACTCCCACAAAACCAAGAAAATCTTTTTTTTTCTTCAAAATTTACAGGGTAATGCCATACTACAACAGCAGAATTCCAGGTCATGAAACACCGAATGGAACTTATTAACTGTCGATATTAACTTACAATAAAAGTTAAAAAAACTGAACTGCTGCTAAACTTGCAATTTGACAATATTAGGAGAGTAAGAAAAATCACAAGTTAGACTCTGAGGCATCACATGGCGATCATGTGCCAGATCCATCTTTCCCAGCCTCATTGCCGGCCGCTTCATTAAATGAGGCGGACAAATACTCAGCAAGGCTTTGCCGAGGAGTAGATTTTAGTGGAGCGTCTGGGATTTTAGCCTTTTTTGCGCTAATGGATTTTGGCAGCCAGGAAGATTTCTCAGATTCGGGGGTATCTAAATTGTTTGATGGAGCATTTAATGGCTTCCAGATAACTGGCTTCAACTCTTTCCATGGATCTTCTATCATTGACTTATTATAATACAAATCCGGTCTAGACTCTGCTGATGTGCATCCATGGGAACCTAATCCCCTCCTACCACGTTGAACCGAAACAGGACTTGAACTATTACCCATCCATTGGCTCCTGCCTTGCGCCGAACCCTGGTAAGGGCTGCCTCTGTGCCCCGGACCTTGGTATGGGCTGCCTCTATATCCTGAACCTTGGTTAGGGCTGCCTCTATATCCTGAACCTTGGCTAGGGCTGCCTCTATATCCTGAACCAGGATTACCCCTACCTTGTCCATAATGAAAACCAGGTCTTCCACCTTGATGAATGCTAGGACTGGCAAAGTTACCACCTATTGAAGAATTAGGTGGAAAGTAGTTGTTAGATGTACCAAAAGAGCTATCCCATGCATTAGGGGAGCTTCTTTGTGGTGTGCCAAAAGGACTATTTTGCCCAGGGTTTCCAAGAGTATTAAAGGTATGATGGACTCCTTGTGACTGCGATCTTTGATCTATGGAATAGTTGCCTCGAGCAGTATAAATTGGAGACTGAGGGTTTCTTGGTCCTGAAAAAAATCATGAAACAAATGTATTTTTATACTACAATATGTGACGAAAAATAGCATAAAGAGACAATTCAAAGCGATGACATTAGCCAGAGCGAAGCTAATCAGAGCAAACTACTCCTACGATGATATGAATATTTCATATAACATACTATACAAGATATGGACAATTGGACGTATGAAAATCATCCCTTTATCAAACTGAAATCCCTAGTTGTCACTAATAGGCTGTATCCGTTATGCATTATCATGCAGCACATCTATTATCCAATATGGCACTACAAATTAGACCGGACAAGACAACCTCTATCCATAAAAGACTGAAGGAATATAGAGCATCCCCTCATCTAACAATAATAATAGTATCGCATGCTAACACTATTTTACATTAGAAGCCTTTCACTACCATATGGCATATCTCCACATGGGCACTGCTCATGAAGCAGCTGAACAGACAAACTAAAGTTCAGCTGCATTACAGCCTTGATCTCAGATGGAACAATCTTTTTCTATAGGCTAAACATTTGTTGTTTTTTTAACTGATCTCACCACACGCCTCTCATGAACCTTTTAAACTTTCTCCTCAATCTTATATGACACTAAAACCAAAGTATATATCCCACATAAACAAGATCAACAACTTCCAGAGGTTTAGCCAAAAGCTGGGCCAATAGCAATAAGTTTTAAGTCGCGTTGAAATTTGTCTTAAATTAAAACGTGAAAACAACATAACTTTTTCCCTGATATGGAATAAAGTTGTTTGCAACTTAGCTAATTTCTCTTATGTAAAATATTCTCGTCTGTGCTTTGGCGTATTGTAAAGCACTTTTTCCCAAACTGACACTCATCCCTCCTTAGAACATCGCCTCCTTTCAAGTTTCAACCCCAACAGGAAAAAAGAAACTGAAAAGTCATTTCAAAGACCTATTAAAATCTCAAATGAGGTATCTTTGATGAGCTTAGACAAGGTGATGCTTAAAGAGAAGAAGCGACGTGAAATGAGGGGTTATCATTTGATGCTCTAGAGAAATGTGACTCTTCAAAAAATGGAATGCCGAGTGATCCCAATCAGAAGCATTCTATTACTTGATTCTCAATTTAAAAGATGAAAAGTAAAAGAGGAGGACAAATGACCTTTTGCTATTTTAACTCATCTCCAGTTATGCTCATCATTCTCTTGGTTGTCCTTATCTTTTTGTTCTTCTCATTTTTGTAATGCATATTTTAAAACTATTTATATTGTGCTGCTTTTGATTTACTTCTTACGTTTTTTTCGTTTCCTTCAAACCGATTACTCTGTAAAAAGTCCTTTTTCTTCTAGAATGCAAGTCCTCATATATTTTTATAAGGTAAATAATTTTATTAATGTTGGGGTAACCCCCATATAGAAGTATCCCAAAAAGTAGAGAAACCTAAGACTTTTAATACGGTACAAAAGTCACCCACTCATCTTTAAAACCAAGAGCTTCATGGGCATAGAAAAAAGAAACTAGAGAAACGAGACTACTCCTCACATGTACAAAATAACTCTCTACCCCTCCAAAAGCTCTCCTATTCCTCTCCTCCACAAAACCCACATAAGAGCTAGCCGGTCTTCTCTTCCTTCTCTTTAAGCTCCACCTATGCAAGTCCTCTTTTTCTAATACTTCTGCTTCCAGTCTTCTCTTCTTTTTTTCTTTCTTTTTTTTTTTTTTTTTTGGGATAAGGTAAAAGTTTATTAAAAGTACCAAGATGGCACAAAAAGATAAAAAAAACATCCCAAACAGCATCATCCAACTTCTATTCTACCCCTCCTAGCATGTCCAGGAACTCCATATACTGATCCAGGTTTCCTAAGGGGCTACATTTACACCAACAATACAGATTACAAAGACATTTATTCTTAATTCTAATAATGTGATTTCTACGCCCTTCAAATCAAGCTTTGTCCCTCTCCAGCCATAATGTCTATATGATGCACAATGGAATGGTTCTCCAGATCTGCTTTAGTCTTCTAGGTACTTTCTGAGATTGTCAATTTTCTAATAAACCCCTTATAGTTTGAGGCATCACCCAAGATCACAAATGCTTAACAATAGATCCTAAGGTGCTTCGATACGGCAGTTTAGGTGCCGCACCAGTGTCGACACGACACCAGTGTGGGTGTGGGTATGGGATCCGTACCGAATCTAGTCAAACGATTTTGGGTACTTTGACCACGATGGATGGAAAAATTCAAGACGAGATACAATTTGATTCCTGAAATCAGAACCAAAACTAGGGTAAATTTGAAGAAAATAACATATCTTATCTAGGAAATCAATCCTTTACTTATTTACAATTTGAGAATAAAAAAGATGCTCATACATTACAAACTAATACATAAGTATTCCACAAAAAATTTCATAATTTAGAGATATTTTTATATTTTTGAATTATTTTTAGTCGGATCCTCGTACTCGTATCCCTACTAGGATCCGTATCCCCGAATCTTAGAATTTACATCTCGAAGGATCCGATCTCTAAATCCACACCCATTTCGGACACCCGCACACGTGTCCGAGCAACTTAGAATAGATCACAACACTGTCTAGATACTCTGCAATGGAGGAGAAGAAGGTTCACTGTTTCCTGTAAGCCTCTTTTCTGCAAGTTGTCTTGAGTCAAACAAACCTCCCACGTTGCTGACCATCAAAGCATGCTACCTTCACTGGTGCTCTGGTCTTCCAAATCATTTTCCCATTCCAGTCTTCTCTTTTACTTCTGTTATCTTGTAGTACAACTACTGAAATCAAATACTATGAAAGTGAATGCTGAAAATTGATCCTTTTTATGGTTGATTAATAAAAAATGGAAAAAAATAATTTGTGAGAAAAAATATCTTTTGGATGGTCTAGTTAAAATTATATTTTTATGATGTTTTCTATGAGTTGGATTACTGCCGTCATTATCGTATATCGGACGCTAAGTAGTAACTCTACTTGCATATTGATTATTACAATTACTAAATCTTTTATCCGTTTTACTTTACTTTTAATAAGTTGTGCCCTCACTTCTCACTTTTCGCTTCAAGCCTCACAGACCTCGTGCTTTTTTGCACTGTTTGCTCCTAGAAAACACTGAGCTAAGAATTAAAGGTTTGACAACTCTTTTAATCTGAAACTAATAGTAAATCAACTATGCTTCAAAGCAAATCAGCAGAGGTACACTATATCTTATCTTCTAAGGCAAGATTACAAACTAGTATAGTCACACCAAATGTAATAATATCCACACGAAAAATACTTCACAAAACAACAGCAACAAACCACAAAATCATCCATCCACATATATTTTTAGCACACGTTTGTATCTTTGAAGTCAAAAAAAAAAATGGTACTTACTTGGAGGGGTGTAACATGGTTGAGAAACTTGAGGGCTGACGTTATTCCTCTTTTTGTTAGCAGAGAAAGCAGCCATGGGGTCAGTGTAATAATCAAATCTTGGGGCAGGATGAAATTCAGCCTGTCCTGAAGGAGATTCAATCAAAGGGTTGCTAAGACCTTGTAATTGATTCTCAGTTTCATTGTAATTTCCACTTTGTGAAGCTTCCATTCTCATGGCTTTTAGCCTTTCCTTTCTCTTTTCTGACTCCTCCTCCATTATCAAATGTATCTTTCTTCTAATCAAGATTCAACCTTTCTGGTGGATTTGAGGGTTTTGGGTGCTGTGAATTTGCTGGTCAAATTGGAATGGAGGAAGAAACAGATTTCTAATTCTTGAATCCCTACCGCTTTATGTTTTACAATCTTTCAGATGCTATTTTTATCCTTTAAAGGTAAATGGCGAATATGCCACCACGTTCATGCTGAGATGCTCAAAAGTTTGATGGGTATTTCTGGAATTTAAATATCAGGAACCTTTTTTTATAAAAGAAGTTCTCTAATTTTTTGTCTAATATAGCTATTCCGGATTCCTTTATATGTTGCATTTCTAGGTGGTACTATTTTTAAAAATGCACATTTTAATTATTATTTTTTTCTTGCTATCTAGTCTCTAGAATGAACGGAGTCTTGGAGCAACGGTAAAGTTGTCTCTTGTGACCTATAAATCACGAGTTCGAATAATAAAAATAGTCACAAATACTTACATTAGAGTAAGTTGTCTACATCACACCCTTTCGGGGTACAACTTTTCCCCGAACTTTCTGATGGTTTATGCTCGAGCTGTCCTTTTTTCAATTTAGCCTCTAGGATATATATTTTCAACTAGCCCTTTCTTAATAACAATTTGTTTCTTCTTCGTTTTTTCTCTTTACTTCATTTTCATTCAAAAACACATGCGGAAATTCAAAAATAGTCAGATTTTACAAGTGGTAATTGAAAAATAGTCACAGTTAAAAAAAAAATCAAAATTTAGCCACTTTTCAAGTAAAGATAAATCTGAACGAAAATATTGTTTAAAATCCAAAAAATATTCCAACATAATATATTGGAGTTCGAATTTTTTACAAGTGAACTGAAGTTCATACACAGGTTCTCCAATCTCCAGTATATTATGCTGGAACTTTTCATGTTGCAGCAAAATAATGACTATTTTTAATGATTTTGCAAACGCTAACTAACTTTCAATTACCAGTTCGAAAATTGCCCGTGCTATTTTCACAAAATCACATTATCCTTTAACAATTATGTTTCTCCTATGATTGCCTATCTCTTTTCTTATTTATCTCGGTAATTTCATCAACTCTCTCAATTCTTAGTATATGCACAATTACCAAAGACATTTGGGTTCCTAAAATCCACCATAAAATTTGCTATCAAGAGCCAGCTTTTAGTAGAAGGTTTTCACGTTTTTTTCACCGTAACATTCTGCTTAAAAACGAGAATACCTCCGTTCACAAGTTCTTTAGGGGCTCTTATTCTTGGACAGAAAAGGAGCTGGTGTTACAAAGATAAAATTAAGATATGAAACATGTCCAGCTAATAATTTGTGGGGTTGTTAAAGCGGTACATGATACTACGGTACAATACTTTGAACTATGTTAGTCATATTTTATCTTTTTTACACATACTGATTGATGTTTGTGCTGTAATTTTATATTCTATGATATTAATTGCGTTGCATTTTGATGTAATAATAATATTTTGTACGACGTTTTCTTAATTGAGTTGATTTTGTGTAACATGAAGTGAAAGTGATATAAAAAACGATGAAGTAGAGCACGAAAGAAACGACGGCGCAAAGCACCGGAATTCCACCGTCCAGAATACTGCAAGGCTTTGAAACTTCACAGCCCTGGACATCGCCTGGCATTGTCCAGGGTGCCAAGAATGCCGTCTCTCACAGATCTAGGCGGAGTAAATGTGGCGCCTCTCATGGTGCTAGGCGTTGTGACTTTGGCGCCTCAGATGGCGTCTCGCACTGACAGTCCTATCCGAGCTGATTTTTTCTCCCCTTCAGTTTGGGACTTGATTACTTCGTCCTAGACTTTATCCTACCTTATAAATATTCCTAAACTCGTTTTGAACGGGGGATGGACATATTTTGGAGAGCAAGGTATCGATGTGGAGGTTAAATTTTAATTTTTCTTTCACCAACCTTAGTAATTCTTATTATTCTTTGAATGATTTATTGTTTGGCTACCATGTCATGTCTATGTGGAACTAAACTTCACGTTCTAAAGTTTTGGTTCTTTCATGACTATTGTTATTTGGATATTTATTTTGATTTCTTAATTTGTCATATTTGTTTGTTTATTTAATGCTGCACTTACTTATTTGATTGTTTGATCACCACTTGAATACTATTTATGAATCTAGAATTGAACTCGAAAGTAAAAATTTTAGAATGCACATAAAATTGAGTAGAGTAACCTCTTGAACCGAGCATCATGTAACAGATTTGCGGTTAGGATAGACATACCTAATCATCTTGCTTTATTATTATATAGGAATTATGAATGCATTTTAGTTATTTCTGACTCCATAAACATATAGGCGTTAGGTTAGCTTGAATAGGCAAGTAAGAGCTCAACAGATTCTTATGAGCAATATTAACACTGCCAACCAATAAACTAGATAAATTAATTAGTCAATTCAAGTGAAAAATATAACAGAATTATTAAATAGCCCATAACCCTAGATCGTTTTTATCATATTGATAATATAAAATCTACTCTCTTTTTTTATAAAGAATCACGCTATGATTCAAATTTTTCTTTTGGTCAATTTTTGTTAGGCATCGAGCCCTTATCTCAGGTGCTAAGATGTGTTTCTCTTCCTATATCTTAACCTGATTCTCTCTATGTCTATGGAGCCTTAAGCTTAAGTCACTGGGCACTAAATTAAGTTCGTAGTAAATTTGCCTAGTCTTGCGCCCAGTGCTTAAACTATTCAATGTAAGAAAAGAATCGAGCCAGTCATAAAATGAATATATAGAAGTATCTTCACACAGTTAAATAGCTAAAATCTACCCTTACAAGTTCTACTAAGGAATCCTTATGAGAATCGCCGAAACATAAACATAAAACTATCAAGAGATTTTTACCTAGCTATGTTAGTTAGGTTATACACTTAATTTATCTTTAATAGAGAAATTATCTCTTAATTATGTTTCATAGACATAATTACATATTTTATACAAATTAATTAATATTAAATGAGTATCCCTTAATAATGTAGCTTTTTAGTTTGCTAGGTTTGGCTGCACTCACCTTATCCACCCCTTGCGTCTGAATTGTTTCAGACTTGCTCCTTCTCTCTCTTTGGCCTCTCTAACAATATCACAAGACGACACTATTTTTACTTTCATAAATCTCTCAATAGCAGGCAAAGTTTCGCCACTTTGGATAAAAAATCCTTTCTTCGCCATTTTTGGCTTAATGATTTCTGCTTTTTGTCTCTTTTTCTGTCATTACCCGATGGGAGAAGCGACAAAAATTTTCAAATTTTAACCGGGTTTTGAAGAGTTTTGAGATCTGACCGCTTAAATGACCACTTAAAGAATCCTAATTTTATATATATATATCAAAATTGTATTATAATTATATGAAAATTATATTTATGTTATATGATATTATGCTTGTATTTATATTTGTATGAGAGTCGTATATATGTATTAAAATTGTATACGCTTATACAAAAATTATAATTAAGTTGTATGCTATTGTAGTTGTATTATTTTTTTATGAATATTGTACGAAAGTTTTTATGCTATTGTAGTTGTATTAAAAAGTCTTATATAAGTTGTATATTGTATGAATAGTTTATGAAACTTATATTTAAGTTTTATGTTATTGTAAATATATAAATTTTTTATCAAATTTGTATGAACCTTGCAAATAGTTGTTGCTGCATTGGGTAAAAAAGATGAGAATGAATAAAGAGAGGGTGTTGGTTTGGCCGGATATTAGTAGGGCGACGAGAGTGAATATGAAAGAATAGGACCAATCAAAATCAAAAAAGGAAAAAAATATGAAAGAGCATATCCAAGAGATGTAAATTAAAAAGACAGAGAAGGGAAATAGAACATAAATAATTGAGAGAGAGTACAACGGGCAACTGTTTTCCTCCATCATCTGGTTTTGAACATACTGAGCTGATTCGATGATTCCCAAAGCATACGAGAAGAAGAGGGAATATATATATATATATATATATAAAATTTGTTAATATATACTAAATTCCTTTTTGAAGGTGCTAATAACGAAGAGCTGGATTATGTCATATCTGCAGCCTATTAACCACAGGCTGTTAAATGTAGGAATAACATCTATATCTGTTTGGTATAAGTAAGAGACTACAGAGTCATATTTTGATTTTTATACATCTCCACAATTACAGTCCAGTCACCAGTGTGAGGAATTTAGCAAACGGAACTTTATAATTTAGCCTAATGTATGAGTACTGGCAGTGATGAGCCTTTGGCTTCTTGCTAAAGACAAGACATGATTACAAAAATTTTGACTATTACAAGTCCAGAAGTCCATTCTACATAGGTGAAAGAATAAATACATAGTGCCAAGAAGCTAAAAAATCCCATAACTCAGGAATCACCTCACTTCTATTTCCAAGATATCTCACGACCTCTAAAAGGCAAATGATATGTTAAACAGATAGTGGACTTTTTTCCATCAGTGTGCACAGCTCTTACCTTGTTCTTCATTTTTGAACAAGTAGGTATCTCACAAAGTCTAAGTAGGAGAGCTACAAAGACCTATTCAAATGGAATTGATGCTATTGGCAGAGTCCATTTTAGATCCTAAAAGCATATGCTTTTACTATTATCAGGCTCTGCTACTCATGCTCGTAAGGCGATGTTTCACTTGAAGAATCACTTTCAAATGGGGCGTTTTCTCTTGGTGATGAAGGAAGTGATTCTTGTTGAGAAGATAAACCTGGAAAGAAATGTCGAGTCAGCATAACAGTCATCGATACTCAGTAATGGTATAGCTGAAAAAGTGAAGGACCCCTAAGCCACATAACAAAGAATAATCTGGATATTGGCCTCACATAAATGCTTATATTCTACTAACTCTAGTTGTAGCAGAGAGGGCATAGAATTTGACCTTAGATTCTACTCATGAAAGACATAAGGGCCGATATGCACAAAAGAGAAAGAACACAAAGAAAAAGAAATCAGGAGATAATGTCACGGTCCACCAACCTTTTGCCCCTCTGGGACGGAACTTCTTTGTATGCCGTCTAATCAGCTTCTTGGCCTTAGTTATGGTTAATTGTCTGGCAAAGGGAGAGAATTCCGCCTCACCTTCACTCCAGTCACCGTGTAAGTCATCTTCTTCACCCCTCATTGTCCGAAGCACGAAAGCCTTGGCCTTTTTGCGCTGGGAATTAAAAAGGCCTTTTACTGAGGTGACAAACCCATCACCTGCGCCATCAGTTGGACGCTTAGGCCAGGATAGCAGGTTCTGCTCAGATTTTTCAGCTGAACCACCATCACTATCACTGAGATTAAGATCAATATCGGGAACACCAGTAGCACTGGCTTCCTTTTGGTTGTTTGCTTTGAACTTCTTGCCCTGCATTAAAATTAATAGACATACACCATGAAGCTTTAAGAACCCCCTAAAGTAATTTAACAGTCTGGAGACATTTATCACGGAGAAAGTAAAAGAGAAGGGTGGTTGTAATGCAGCTAACACGAACCAGAAACTGAAATCGTTGATTTAATATGACCAATAATTAGGCTATGAAAACTTAAAAGAATTTCCAGGAATTATCACCTGCATTCCTGTTACTGATTTAAGGACTCCCCAGATGATATGCTTCTTAACTCGTGAGAATAATCTCTGCCAGGTTCCAGTAAATTCAACGCGATGAAATGTATCCATCAGCAATCTCATATCACCCACAGCAAATCTTGATCCTTCATATGTAATTTGTAACTCAACCTAACCCATGCATAAATAAGAATGAATTAGTTATGGAACTAACAAATTTAAAAAGCATACACATAATAACACAAAATTGTCTGACTTGACTAATCTTGATATTGTGGAACTCTCTCATTCTTCGGGGCCTAGATTTTTTCTCATCATGTGCCTTCGCCACCTTTTTCTCTTCATGAGAGGAACGGCCAGATTTAACTAATTTTGATTCCTTGGATTTGCTTCTGTTAGCTTCATCTAGCTGCTCAATACTTGCGAGGGGCCCACTTTTTGAAGAAGACACACTTGATGAGTGCATTTGCAGTACAAGTTCATTAGCAACAGATTCAGCTACATTTTCTTCCCAGTTTCTATCAAAGGAGGATGTTCGTCTTAGCTTAGGGGTCACAGCAGTAACATTAGCTTTTTGGTTCTGCACCTTTGATGCCTGCACATATTCAGGCATACAAAACTCATTTGGTAAAAAAGATATGATTAAAGATCAAGGAACTATACCGAAGAATTTATCCGAATCTGTAAAATAAAATTAAAGAAAGAGGACGGGCGAACCACAGTTCACTCCGTCGTCTGCTTCCATTGGTTAGCTTGATGAATAAGTAACCAACAACCAACTGAAGGGATCAGAGACTCACTAGGGATAAATCACCATAAGAGGAAGACTGAGAATCTTTAGTTAAATGGCTACTTGAAGCTGGTGCTTCCTGCACTGAGCCTTTCTTTGCACGTTTGGCACCAGCAGTTGTTGAAACTTTCCATACTTCCTACAAACAAAAGAAATGTTATCAACATTATCTTGTCACATGGTTAAAGCATCAGGTTGCTTAAACTCATTGCACCGTAGAACTGATAAATGGGACCTGAGACAGACCTGCCGCCTCTGGGAGTCTTGCTCATCTTCTGGGAAAAAATACGCCCACATCATTCTGTACATTGACTCAGTCAAATGTATCTTTAAGGGATAAATCTCCACCTACACAAAGGAGAAATCTAAACAGGTTATAAGAGGAATTATCATAAAAGAAGCCAAAAGGGTGAAAAAGGGTTGATCTCTTACAGATGTCCTAGTGTCAAGATTTAATGAATAATTCAATGAGATAACTGTAAGTTCCTGACTTTGTGAAAACTTTAACTTATAAAATAAAAAAAAGCAATACTTACCTGCAACAGTTCAATGGTAGAGTTTCCATCTTTCGGAGCTCCCAGTTTAGCATCTACCCGAACCATAACTTTTCTGAAGCAATTACAAGTAAAAATAGTATGATCACAATGCAATGGAACAAAAAAACAAAGATATTGGGCTTCCAAAGAACATTGCAAGGTAAGGTTTCAGTATTTCCGTTAACAGATATTTTAATATTCATCTGATGATGCTTTTCTTTTGCCGTGTGTTTTCTTCCAAGTGTCCACGAAAAAAAAATAAAAAAATATGCAATTCTCACTTAATGGTTTTCAGTAGGTATGCCAAAGCATGAGTTGTCGAACAAATTGGTTAACACACCACTCCAGAAAACAACAGAAATTTTAACATAATAAAATGCTTAATGCGAAATAGATAAGGGAGTAGCATATAATGTATCATGTGAACATTTATTTTTCTGTTTATTCTAAATAAAAGATCGGGTATTGACCAAAAAGGAAGAAATGGAAGTACTAGTTTAACCAGACAGCTATGTCGTTCTGAGTTAATCAATAGCTGATTATTTCTCGCTTCAAGCATACCAGATCAGGAGATCATCATGCCTCATGCTCTTCATCATTGTTATAAGGAGTTGGTTCTTCTAATTGTAATTGGAGAATGAGGTAATTGTTCAGGAATTTATGGTTACAAATGCAAAGACTGGCACTAATCTCCATCAGCCATCACATAATCGCAGGTGATACTGCATTTTTGGGATGAGGAAATTCAAATTTGCAAAGTAAAAGACTCCATCATGGCGCCAATCGGCAAAAGGAGAAAAGCACAAACAAGATGCATTAAATATGAATGACTAATAATGCAAGAAGTAGAACAGAAGAATAATAGGAAGTAGCCGGCATTACTTTCCCCATTCTGGAGGAGGATTCCATGCTGATAAAAGCATATCCGACTTGGCGTTGGGCAGGCAGTTCCTCACGACAAAGTACTTTATTGTGAACTTAGCAATTCCAATATCTTTGTAATCCCGGTCAAAATCATATATCTGCATTGAGAAATGGAAAATAAAATATTTTGATTCAAGTGATTCCATGTGAAAGAAGCTACATTCAGTTCCGATAACTAAAAATATCAGGATTTAAGATTCCGAAGTAGCTGAGGAAAACAAGTAATCACTTTTTCCTCGTCAAACGCATTACTAAATCAAGAGTGCTTCCTTCCTAAAGAAATAGCAAGAGGATAGGCTAGCCTAAGCCCTGATCTTCTTAGCCGGTACTTTACTGTTCAAATGTAAGTTTCCAGCTCTGAACTTTGCTAACTTGAACCTCATTTCTAATGCAGTTTTTTCTAGGTAAAATAGTGTAATATGTCCGGCTAAACATTGACCAGACCAGCCAAAAATGTTTCGATCATTTTCTAGCAGTAAATCAGAAGCGTTAGATGAAGACTCTCACATGAACAAGGAATGATTTATTTAGATTAATAATAGAAATCGTAGGTCGGAAGGTTTTCCTTTCCACAAATTTTGCATCTCCATATTGTGGATTGGTATGTAGTTTTTCAATATTTGCCGTTAGGAGGAAAGGAGGTATTCTCATTTTGCAGAAAAGTGCCACTTTTCATATTAGAACACTCAACCTAGCATAATTGAGAGTGCAAAACCCATCAAGTGTTTACCGATACATTACCAGATTTGAGAAATTTCTAACTCCTAGAATTATCAAAAGATTTAGGTGCTAGTTTGCTGTAAAATGATGGTACAGTTTAGACAATTTGACTATCTTCTGTTTTTTGGATGGAAGCACAAAGGTGGTCCCTGAACTAATACAGACAAAGAATTAGTTAAGTGAAAACAAATTCAGACCTCCAAGCCAACAGTTCCTAGATATTGTAACTCATTTTGTTGAAGGATGTCAGTATATCCTATCAGCTGACTAGTCTGACATAAAAGCTACTGACGAAGGATATGCATATTTTTTAACTAGTGTTACTTCAATAGAGAACCTCCGCGGGAATTTCAGCCAAGCAAAGACAGAACCAAACATGATGAAATTATATATAGAGACTCACCATGTCATTTATTTCAGCTTCAGCAAATGATTTACCATCCACAAGCATACTCCAGACCACTTTATTAATTTGCAAAGAGATGCGCATAGCACAAGAAGGACTTTTGTTCTTTTCTTTCTCCATCAACCGTAGCTGTGCAGCCTTCTGTAAAGCCATTCTTAGAGACGCAGATGCAACTTTTCTAGATTTTTTAGCATTTACCAGCTCTTTCTTCAGTTTTTGCACCTGTGGACAGTCAACATACCAGGCATTCACTTTAATACACCTCCTATTTATAATTATAATAAAATCTGTACAACGTCAAATGAATCTATCAGAAATTTGTGGAAGAGATGAGGGGCCAAACACGCAAATCATCAGAACTAGGGTAAATTCCTCAGAAAGTAGTTGCTTGGTTTCATGATGGGGCACAGTTAGGAAAAAATGAGTCTAAAGCCAACCAACAAGTTGTTAATAGGATTAACACAAATTGGCTGCAAAAGCTTCTCATTAAGGGTAAGACAGGTAAAATGGATAGGTTAACGTTAAATATTCCAAATATAGAAATGCGTCAATTTTTTTGGAATAGACGAATAAGGGAAGTGTCATATAAATTAAAACGGAGAGAGTAATTGTTATTCGTCTTTATAGTTACTTTTTTTTTTTGCATTACATAGATATGTTTTATCTTTTTCCTCACTGCACCTTTTATTACAGAAGTTCACTCTTTAATTCGCCTTTCATTTAAGGCCCCAACAGACCTTGGGCACTTTAATATGCTTTTCGCATTTGACAACACTGTTATTTCACAATAAAAAAAGGTACGGGACTTGTACCACATTCATAAAGTTAAAGTGCTTCAGAGAGTTCCTGTCTTACCAATATGGACCTTCCACCACAAATAATCCAGAGATCACCTTCCTTTACAGGGCCCATGTCCGCGGAAACATCAGTAGAAAGAGATAATTTCCTAATATCTTCCTGGATCAACTTCTGGACTCGTTCTTCACGCTCAAGCTCCACTCTTGCTAATTCTACCTCTTCCACTCCATCAGGAACTACTTCATCAGCCTCTTCTTCATCATCTTCATCATCACCTTCTGAATATGAGAAACTAACTTTTCGAGGCCTGAATTAGCATCCCAATTTAATTTAGTTGAGAGCTCAACAAAAAAATGAGGATTGAGAAGCAACTGATCTAACATCCAAGTATATTAAAGGGTTCAAAGGAACAATATGAGATAGATGCATTCACTTCCACAAAAACAAATAAAAAACAATAAGATGTTAAAATTAATGACAAAAATTTTAATAGGTGTCTGTACTTTGGAGCCCGAGCAAGGAGAAGATTGGTCAACACATCTAACATAACTTGAAATTGACGAGACGTCATTGCTGCTGTTATGTTATGTGAATTGAATGAAAGCTCCTTCAAGGGTTTCACCTGGATAAAACATTAACATAGTTGAGAATCAAACAAAAGATAGTACACTTGTGATCCCATGAAACAATGTCAACAGGTTGTCACAGATTCAGAAACAAGGCATACCTTCAACTGTGTTGTTCCGCCTTTATGTCTAGTGTAGCGGAAATACATATCACAAGGCATAAACACTCTTTCAAGTAATGCTCCGGTGCGTTTAACTTTAGGTGAGCTTCTCCGAATTTTAGGAAGCCACTGCACTCCAGCCCCTGGATCTACATCAGTTGGGGCGACATGTGCCTGTACCTGTTCTAACATCACAGACAACTCCATGCGATTCCACGTCATTTGTGGTTGAGACTCAGGAATTTGGACACCTCCTCCACCAAGAGCTTGCTCAATCACTTCATAGCCAATGGAAATAACTGAATGGAATGAACGAGCCAAAACGCGACCACTCACAGCAGCTAACAGAAATCTACCCTGTCAAGGAGGGAGGGTTCTGTAGCATTAGCATAGATGAAAATTCAAAGCATCACTATAGATTACACATACATAATATTTCCCCTTTCTTGTCATTGTATGTTGGATTACAAATTTCCCTAACAATGCTTACATCACAACACTCAATTGAACATCACAAGTTTGTAACAATACATTGATACTCTTATAAGAGTAAAGCAATTTCTAAGGGTCTTCTAGCACTCAATGCTAGAATCACACTTGGAATTTGGAAGCACTTGAATAAAGCCGAATGAAGAAAATTATCATAAATAAAACTAAAGCTGAATGAAGAAGCACAAATTCATGTAGGTAGAAGCTGTTAATAATTTACAGTTAAGTTGAGCTGCACAGAGCACAAAGTGACCAGGGTGTTTCACCTGCCATCATGACAGGTTAAGCACCTCAATGCACACCTTTCGATTTTAAGAGAATCTATATTATATTAAAAGGAGGGTAGCGAAGCATGTGGTTAAGCCAATTGGCGTAATGAGAACAAGCCACTTGGCACTTTTATGGAATCTATTTATTGGATTCTATTTGTAAAACATTGAAATTATTTATTATATGATATTCTTTTGTATCAAATCAATAATTGGAAGGAAAAAAAATCTGTTGGGAAATGCTAATTAGAGTTGTCCTTGACTTATATTACTATATTTGGAGTAGTTTTATATGATAAGCAATAGTCATGGTTTCCCTTAAAAGTGAGAAAATCAAGTAAGCATTAACTAGAGAAAAGAATATAAGGAAATCAATATTCATGGTTTGAGAAAATAAAGTAAGCATTAATTAATCTATATTATATTAAAAAGAGGGTAGTGAAGCATGTGGTTAAGCCAAGTGGCGTAATGAGAATTAGCCACTTGGCACTTTTATGGAATCTATTTGTTGGATTCTATTTGTAAAACATTGAAATAATTTATTAATTGATATTCTTTTGTATCAAATGAATAATTGGAAGGAAAACAAATCTGTTGGGAAATGCAAATTAGAGTTGTCAGTGACTTGTATTACTATATTTGCAGTAGTTTTATATGATAAGCAATAGTCATGGTTTCCTTTAAAGTGAGGAAATCAACTACGCATTAACTAGAGAAAAGAATATAAGGAAATCAATATTCATGGTTTGAGAAAACAAAGTAAGCATTAATTAATTAGAGAAAAGAGTGTAAAAAAAATTAGTATTGAACCTAGGCAGAATTTACAGTTAATATGATATATATATATATATCAATATATTAAGGAAAATCATTTGCAATGTAAATAAGTGAAGTGGCAAGTTTGCGAAAAAACCACTTGGCAATTTTAAAATAACATCTATTATGCTATGTAACAAAAATAAATTTAAACTAAAAGATAATTTTAATTAGTTTGGATTGAAATATAAAAGAATTTTATTTTCAATTAAAAGATAAATAGCCTTTCTTAAGAATATAAATAGATATTATTTTAAATGAAAGTTTTCAATTAATAGAAATTAACGTTCTTCTAAAACCATGAATGTTTATTATCTATAATATATTAAAAAGAGAGTAGTGAAGTACGCGGTTAAGCCAGTGGCATATTGAGAAAATGTCACTTGAAACTTTTAAAATATAATCTAAATAGAGTTAGACAAATCTAAGGATTAAGACAGATTAGATTTGATTAAATTTAAATTATAGTGGAAATCAATTAAGATTGACTCATAATTTTATATTAAATAGATTTTTAAAGCTTTCCAAAAGTAAGAGTTCCTATTTAATAGTTATTCACTATCAACATCACCGGTTTTCCTTATTTCATAATTTCTATATTTTTAAAATATTACATAGAGGAAAAAAATGATAGTGGAAATATTGCTACAACAATTAGATATAATGCATTCAAACAATTAAGAAAATATATTTCTATGATTTAATATCCCAATTGAGTGCAGTTAGTTTAAGTTTCAAGCATAACATAATTGTTTTTGAATATGGTAAGAAAAATCATATTTTGGAATATGAGCAATAGAGTCAAAGTTACTATTGAAATAATTTTTACTTTTATCTGTATAATATTAGAATGAGTGTTATAGAAATAGATACAAGCTTAAAAAGCCACAAAAGTCTGATAGATAAATTAAAAAATAAAAAATACAGAATAATAAAAATAAATTAAAGATAATGTGAGGATACTTATAGATAATTAGTTTAGAAAATAAAATAAAGTAAATATACCATACTTAAGATACTATTAATAAATTTAAATAATTTAAAATTTTCAAGCAATATTTTATAATAAAATAAATACTTATTTCAGGATTAAAATTTTTATATATCTATCTATATTATATTAAAGAATATTAATGGATAATAATATTAAATAAAGTGACAACCTAGTGTAAAGCCACATAAAACGTGATAATACTATATATTAGATAACATAATAGACAAATTAAGGAAAATAATTAATAATTTACTATTAGAAATGAAAGGGAAGGACTATTTGAATTTGAGATTAGAAAGTTCTTAAAATTATGATGAGAACGCTCAAACTATAGATAAGACCACGAAATTAAAGTCCTATTAAAAAAATTTAAAAAATTGATAACAAGTTAAGTTTTGAAAATAGAAAATAAATGTCTAAAGTAGGTAATTTTACTAACAAAAATTAAAAATTTAAATTTGTATCTTAAAATTAAAAGAGAAAGAAAATTTAATTACATGTAATACAAAAAATAATTATAGAAAAACTCAATAGATTTGCAACATGATAATCGAAGTACTTATGTTTTAATATTTAGACTGATTCAAAGTTACAACTTAAAATAAAATGTGATATTATTTTGGTTATAGGTAAAATATTAATGTAAAAAACTAATTAAAATTTTATAGTAGGAAAGAGAATGTACAATGAAGAAAATAAAGATAATGTGAGATTACTTACACTTTAAATTAATTTAAAAATAAATAAAATAAATAATACTTAAAAATATTGCTAATATATTTAAATGATAAAAAAGTACTGAGTAAGAGGATAAAAGTATAAAAGTATATTAAATATTAAGTATAAAATTTTTTATATTTATTGATGACTATTAAAAGGGTAATAAGAAAGACATTAAGTCAATTAGTAAGCTAATGAAAGATTATATGATGGTAAATCAATATTAAATAATAAATAATACAATAACCATAAGTAAAGAACAAAAGAAAAAGAAGAATTTGTGTAAAAATGTGATGAATAAGACTTATTTGACTTTGAAATGAAAAACAGAGTGGTAGTAATTTTGTTAAAATATAATGATCTAATGTGCTCAAACAAGACAGATCACAACATGATATATTTAGTATCATTTAATATTGACAGCGAAACGAAATATAAGTACTAAAATCAAGGGGTTAGAATGTTACAAATATAGAAAAAAATATGTTGTCCACTACGAGATTTGAGACATAATATCATATCTTGCTTCTTAATTAATATCTAATGATTATATATACTAACTTTTTATCTAGAATGTTTATATTTTAAGGTTATTTGCACATAATTCAAATAACGCAAGTAATTTTAGTATGGTATGTGTCCGTGCATCGTGCGGGTACTAATACTAGTTAGTATGAGAAACAAGGGTATAAACAAAGCTAATTTCATAAAAAGATATCAGTTACTTGGTTGGGTTTCCTCTCTCTTCAGCTATATTACATCCAGCGAATGATCAAGCGAGATAGAAAGAAAATAAACAAATATTAATAATTAACTATGAATAATGATAAAAAGAAACTAGGAAATTATGACCTCGCTAGAATTAACAATTGATCCAAGAATGACTCTTTATTGACTTACATTTGCATCCTCTGAGTGAAGGTTGAATTGTGGTTCAATGACATTCACCATAAAATGGCGAGTTCCCTCCCCCTCAGAGTCTTCAGCAACACCAAGCTTTGCTGGTAATAAAGAGAAAAAAAGGACAAAACACAACAATAAGCATTTAGCAGTAAGGAGTTCAAACTGTGAGCAGTCCAGCAAAAGATTCACATGCGCATCTCAAAGATCATGTAAATATTCATATTTATCACATGCACATGCAGCTATCTACAGTTGGTGCAACTGATTGTCAAAATATGCCAGCAAGTAAACTGGATAAACCTAATACCTGCACTTGCTGGAAAAAGTTGTCCCTACTAGTCACTGTAAAATAAGTGAAATGCATAGCCTAACTTTATAGGTAGACACTTGAAAAATTGTGGTCTTAAGCATCCCTATGCCTCAGAGAAGAATACACATTCTATGTCCAAAGTATGATAAAAATTTCAAGTTTCAGTTAGAGCTTACCAGTAGAACTCGACTGAGGAGTGTCTGCTTTAACTGCATTTGATGGCGGTGGTTCTAATTGTGATTTTGGTGGCCCTGCTTGTTCCGGAGGAGACTTATTGTTATCATCTTGACTCCTTGATGGCCCTGCATCTTGACTCCTTGACGGCCCTGCTTCTTGACTGGGAGGAGACTTCTGGTTATCATCTTCATGTGATTCAATACTATTAATTACTTTACTTTCCTCCAGCAGCTTTCGTTGCGCATATTGCCTAGAGGGAGATGGTTTTGAAGGTTCAAAGGCTTTAGATAATCCAGCTACCCAGGACCGAACAGCATCTCTTATTTCAAGTGTCCACAAAATCTTAAGACCATAGACAAAGATACGTTGACAATTATCTGCTATCACTACATTGTATCCATCATCGTCACTTGGGTCAGATCTTGTCTTGTCCTCACTTTCACTCCCATTATCAACTTCAGACTTAACGCATGTCGGCTCAATATTTCTTCTACCAGCTTCTTGCCATGCCAATAACCTTTCTGGGTCAGCCTTTGGGGATTGCCTTCTGATCGTGAAGTACTCGGATGATAAAAGAAAACCGTCATCTTGATGTCTGTCCATGCTGCCACTCATACTGCCAGGTTTATCATTAGCAGACATATCCAAAACTGCAGTTTGTGATTCTTTTCTAGCCTTTTGAACTACTTTTGCAACACTAATGCTATCATCTCTACTGATAAATGCCATTGGAATGTGAAGGTCAATACCTTGGTACACAAGTTCAAGAGGGTCTCGTACACTCTCAAATGTGTACTTTTGCTTACCCCGGCCTAAATAAATTTCAAATTTTAACTTTGTCATTGTAAATGTCAGTCCCTTAGCTGGGTCATCATCATATAAAGGCATATGCTTTATACATGTTGGTGTTGAATCAATTCTAAACATAAATTCAGTCATTACTCTGTCCAATGACAGATTGCCAGATCTAGGAATTCTTGGAACTCCAAAACGGGGCCATCTTGAAAAGGTCCGCAACTTCTGAGGAGGAATGTAGTTTAAGTTCCAAAATTTGATTAGCCATGCCAAATCATGAGGACCAACCTGTATTGTTGGTGAATTGACTGCCCCGGTATCTTTCTTTTGAGCACCAAAGGCAGCAGTGCTCGAGAGACCCTGATTATCCGCAGAGGATACCTCTGACTGATTATCATGGAAGGGAAGAGAGGGCCTAAGCAAAAGATTCCACCGTAGGGACAGAAAAGTTGATCTAAAGGGATCAAAAACTTTTTCACGAGGCACACCTTCATTTGGAAGAGCAAATAAATAATGGTTTAGAGGATTTCCAGAATCACAATCCCATTCCATTAACACTTCAACACTAAAGGCCGGGGCTTCTAGGAAAGTGCAGGAAAAGCCAGTTGGATGTTTTGAGTCAGTGTTCCTCGACAAGCTATCCAAACTGCTTAATAGAATCTTGAAGTCCTTCGCAAAAGCATAAATCCGACCATCTGCCTGCTGGATCTCCATATAACCAGATGCTATCTGAAGCTTGTTGGACTTTTCATAAGGATCTGTACTGGAAAGAATATTGACTTGAGACTCATCAAAATATAAGGTGGAGCTCCCATGAATGTAGTGTCTCATTTCATCCCACCATGGCAAGCTCTTTTCCTTTTTAGGTGGAGGAGGATCTGGATTTGGATTTCTGATGCTCAAATTGGCCCTACGAAGGGCCACAGTGAAAGCATAGCTGAGATCAGTCAGTGCAGGTTCAAAACCAACTCCATACGAAATTTCTGCTTTCTGGAAGTGTAAGGGCAAATCCAGATATGTTTTCATTGGCGGAGTTGTCCCACTGACTGATCGAAGCAAACAGACCTTCCTCCATCTCCCAATGAACACATTTTGCTGCATTTGGGGCTGAAAAGGTGTTGCCTGCAGTTAATATGGACGAAAAAGGTTCACCAAAATGCCAGTGGGTACATTAAAAGATTTCCATACATTCAAAAGGTAACTCATGAGTAAACCTTTTCAAAAACGCTGATAAATAAACTTCTCAAGAAAAAACGGAAAAGTTAGACATCTAACATCTTCTGCTTTAGGATTATCCAATTCCAAGGTGCAAAGATAAACATAAATTTAAATGGTATTATTATCTCACCGAAATTATTTCACCTAGTAGAATTTTAGTAACAGCTTATAAAATCTTTGCATCCGGATATCATCAGATTGATACAGTTGAATTTAGTAGTCTTGTCAACTTCAGCATACTGATGGAACTTGGCAGCAAGAGTTATATATACACACGAATCAGGAGTTTGTTGAGCATTAAGTAAACTTACCCTCAGAGTAAAAACAGAAGCAGTAGTGCTTGTCCGTGTTGCCTTAACAGTTAAAACAATAGAAAGTGAAGTTTGACATGACAAAGGCAATACTAAAGACTGCACTGTTATGAAAATAATGTTTTGATTTGTTCCTTATAGCGTAACATTGTAGTACTAATATCAAAGCTGATAGCTATTTCATGATGAATTGACTGGGCAACTATATTCATCCGTCATGATTAAGTTTTCAAATAGTATGGGTCCAGCTAATATTTCCAGTATTAAGGCAAGTAAAAATGGTGCTTTGATAGGCAAAGTTCAAAACAACAGAATCTACATGTGCACTACTTACGTCTAGTCTCTTCAATGTACTAGAATGACCAAATAATAGCAAATTGCAAGAAATTTGGGAGGAATAATTGAAAACTATTAGATGGAGAATCTCCTACTCTCTACATTATGAGAAGCAGCAATTTCATTTTCACATCATACAGAAAAAATGAAGCATATACAAGTATTGCAGGATATCCAGAAACAAAATCAAGCAGACAGAAAATGCAGGAAAAGTTATTGCCTTCTCATGACCATATATATTCAGTAAAAGCCATAGGGGTTTGGGGGTTTGAGGAGGATGAAAAAAACAAAGAACTAAAGATTGTACCTGCTGAGCCATTACAAGACGGCCTTCACATCGGCCTGAATTAGCAGCAAGAAGCGGAGATGTGTAGTTTCTTATCCGAACAACAAGAGAACCTGTACGCAAATTGATGTTACTACCATATAATCGTGAAAATGGGATGCTATGTGCACGACATACTGGATCAAGCTTTTGCAGAAGCTCTATCATCCCTGCATCACCTCCTTCAATTTTTGTCAAGCTTACATCTAATTCGGTAGCAGAAATTGAAAAAAGAGAAGTTCTTGCAGTGCTAAGCTTGAAGCCCGCTTGAAATCCTTCATTACAGGCCCCAGAGCCTTCTGCCAGAACAAGCTTTTTGCATGCCTGGTAATATGACCTGAATGACTGCTTGTAGATCTCCTCCCGCAGTTTCTGAATGGCTGAAGTATCCTCTACATCAATCTCTTCTCCATTAATATTGATCTTGCCATCATCAAGAGGATCATTTCCTTCAGCGGAACCTTCACATTTTCCGCCTCTGGAAATAAATTCATCAAGAAAGTTTAATCTGACTGCTGATTCACAGGCCCCGTTCTTCCATAGCTGATAATGTTCATCAAGCCATCCCTGTATTGGTTCTTCTTCAATATCAGCTGTGAGCTTCTTTATGCAGAATCTGACTCGACCAATTTTTGTTGAACTAGCCTTTTTAGCTTTCGGTTTCTCTTCCTTATTGGGAAACATAAGTTTAGTCTTTGCAGCAGTTACGAGCTTTAAAGCACGAATCATTTCCTCAACAGAATCATCAATTGCACGCAATTGCAACCTGTATGGCATGCATATATGAACATCAAGGGCTTGAATTACCCAATCCCATGTTGTGCCATTCTCAGTTTTTTCATTTGGTGTGCTGCTAGAGGGGTTGGGAATACGAGATATTTGCATCCTGCTGCTTCTAAATAGTCTTGCATTGTTGAAGTTGAGCATGATCCCTTCAAGAAGCATACCTATCCGAGCATTTTCTGAAAAGATCGACTGCACCCGAACAGCTGTCTCAACGCCATCTCCAACTTCAGCAAATATATTAAGCACTTCCACATCAAGAGCAAAAACTGATTCTCTTTTCTTGTGTTGTTTCTCCAGCTGTAGTGATTCTTTGGAGGTCTCTTTGCCCCGCTCATTATCTTTAAGATCTCCTTCTTTAGCAGGTTCTTGAAGCTTCTGATTGTGCACGAGCAACTTCAATTGCAGGCCCAGCTCAAACAATGCTATATGTGCATCAGGCTCCCATCTAACTGATATATCGCTGGCACTAAAGAGAGAGCACATCGCAATCTCTTTAAGGCCACCAGATCGTTTCACAAACTTTGTGTTCTGTATATCAAGCAAAGTAACTTTAGTGCCAAGGTTTCTGTCTTCTAAATGTTCTTGAAAAATAGATTTGGCTCTTTCAAGCTCCACTTGTGTCGATTGTTTCTCCTTGTTCATACAAAATTTTAAGTGGAAAATATCAAGGGACACAGAGTACTTTACTTTTTCTAATTTATCTGAAGCTGTAGATATTATATTTGCAGTGCGGGGGGTACCATCAGCTGAAACACTAATCACAATACGACCACCCTGAGATCCATAATTGACCCGTTTCGGGTCAGGAACAACAGCATTTTCCAAGCCCACCTCTCCAATTATATTTAAAGAGCACTGTTGTAGATTAAATTTTATTTCTTGAATCCCTTTTCCTGATGGCTTGGATGATTTCGTTCCCTGGGTATTTGGTTTCTTAGCAGAGACAGAGAAACTCCTCAGGAAACGTTTGAAAGAGAAAGCTGCTGATATCAGGGATGCGAGGCGCCTATAGGTCAAGTATATACCCATGCCAGGAACATGGACAGAGAGAACTTTTTTACAGTTAAGTCCCTCTTCAGGTGAATCCAAATCTTTCCCGCCTATATCAAGACTGACTTTTGCTATATGAATTAGTGAACTAATGTTTTTTTCAACCCCAAACAGGTCCTTTATGCATTCTTGATGCTCGTCAGACATGTTTAGATTGAATTCAACAATTTCCATTTGCATTACTGCGCCTGCACTTGATGTATTATTGGAAAAGACATGTAAAGACTGAGAACAAGCCTGCAATATACAGATGACAAAGGACGATGCATCATATTTTTTTGATAACAAAGTACGATGCATCATATTTAAACAGGAGGATGAAATAACATGTCTACTACAAAAGTATTCTACAGACACCAGCTGACAACCTAGTTATCCATGCTAATATTGATATAACATTTTTTGACTACTCTGAGCCAGGATCAAACTCTTCTTTTGAGTATGATTGGGCCCTGCAGTGGTAGAACCTGGTGAACCGGGCGTACTATTTCCCAACCTTCTGTGAATAGAAAGGGAAACTCATCGTCAGGAGAAACTAAATGTCTAGAACGTAGCATGTCCTTGATTACATGGAAAAGGCAAAGAAATCAGTTCAAGCAAAAGGTCACCAACTCCGTGAGTCCCTTGTAGCTGAGAGATGCAAATTATAGGAAAGAGTTCAAGACCAATAGCTTTACTATGTTGAAGCCAAACTACTATCTTAATCCAGAGAGTTTCAGCAGATCTATACTCAGATATTTAAGCATTGTATTCTGTTTAAAACAACAAATAGCTTAAGTAAAATCATGCAAAAACCAAACTTTTTTTTTTTTTGAGCTTGGATCACTAAATGTTTGTGCGAAGTAAAGACACAAAAGATTTGATAAGGAATAAAGAGAAGAATTTCATGTAAGGGACAACATCTCAAACAAGAGTCAAAGATGTCCACAGGATATCAGAAGTCTTACATGACACAATGGCAAGCCATTCAGATCATAGACCATTATGGTCATTTCAGGGGCCAAAATAGTGGCGGTCCACATAATGGCTTTATGATCAGATGACTTTGGTTTTTCACGAGTAGAACTTTCTTCTCTGAGTACCATCTTCTTTTTTTTTGAAGCATGAAGGCGCATCCAAGGATTTAATCTTGTAATTATGAGGTTGCACCGCGTACCTCCAAGCTTAACACCAATTTCAGATCTGATAGGTGAAGCAGGCTGAAAGTAAAATGTTATGTATGATCAAATTGCAGGAGAAGAAGTGACATAATTAAGACACACAGAAATAGTGAATGCCAAAGGGGAAGCCTGAAAAAGATGATATACAGCAAAAGGGGAACATGTCATGGATAGAACATTAGTTTAACTGATATTCATCCTTATAAATGATGCTGGTAGAGGAGCACGCATATTGAGGTGAATCCTTAACAAGCACAACATCTGTTACAGGAGCAACATGCAAAATCATGCAAACCTTTCAACTCCTGATAAAGAAAATAGAAAGCATGAATAGTAACTAAAACCAGGAATATTGAGGAAAAGAGAGACCCTAACCAATGCCTACATTGCAGCAGCGCCACCTAGACAACTCGACTACATACAAGAATGACGCTTTGGCAGTTAGCCACTAAGAAAGCTTCTCTTAAATTCCTACGCTGCTGTTTCCCCGCAATAACTATGGAATTGGTAAAACATTCATGTGTAATGGTCTCAATTGGTATATAAATTATACGCATACAATCGTGTATAGCCGACAACATTTTTCAAATTTTGCTTCCATCATCCTTACCCATTTCGCACATAAATGAAGTCTGCACCCACCTTCTCCATTTCATCTCATATTAAACCATAATTTGAGCGCTTATAGCACATTCTATATTTAAAACTAATTCTCTTAAATTTCACATATACAAGTTTTTATATTTCCATTACACAAAAGAAAAATTCATTTTTCCTGTTAAATGAAATTGAACAAAAATACACAACATCATGCACTGAATTGGTAGATCCAACTAAACTAAAAAGATGGGCAGTTCAAGCATGGTATGTTTGGAAAGGAAAAATCTATTCATCTTAATTACAGTATCAATTTTAAGAACTTCACTGAGGTGAATATAGTATGTCCGAGTTTGCCTTCTCAACAGTGAAAGAAGTAACTCTACAACGTGATACAATGCTAAATGTACAGCAGTTTGCCAAAACTAAGAAAGCTAAGAAAATTGGTGCAGCTAAAAGCAGGCAGCATTTTACCTCAAGTGGAATATAAACTGAAGCAATGGTTTCAAGTTTTGATATCTCGACAATTGATGTGCCGGCATCTTTAAGTAGCTACAGCATAGTAAAAAATCAATCTTTAGATAAATACTTGGCAATAGAAATTTTAAGTAAAGAAGAGTTTAAAGGAATTGACCATGCGAACATACATGAATTTCGCTGATCTCCAACTGAACATGAAGTTGTGTGCTTTCTCCAACATCTTCAATAGATTGAGTTTTTGAGCCTTTTAGGTGGATGCCCATAATGCTATTCTCAACCATAAAATCCTCTACCCGGTGCACAAACTTCACATCCACTTTGGGTAAAGTGAAGCTAAGCTATCAAACAAAATACAGTAAGTATATCAATCAAATGCAAGCACCACTACCTATATGTGTGCTATTACATAACAAGTATTGGGTATCCCAGTCCACGCAGTATATGTCGATCATGTGTTTTTTACCAAGCATTGCACGAGATGATGCCTAATCCACCAGTCACTCCTATTTCAACTGCTTGACAAAAGCTGTTACCCTAACTGCACCTCTTTTACCTGATATCTACTGTGCCAACTGCACTCAGATCATGATTTCCATTTAATGTTTCAACTGTGAACAATAATGAGATTTCTTCAAGTGATGGGAAAATAAGTAAGTTTAAAGTACCTCACATAGGACTCCTCACCCAAAAAAGTTAAAGAGAGATTACAGACATAGCAGACCAGTTCTTCTAAAACTACACAAGGAAGAACTAGTCTAGAAAGGAGTTAATCAACTGCATAGGAAAATGCACATAAGATTTTCAGTCAATATCTTGATATTCAGGGTTTAACTGAATGTGTCAAATCCAATTAATTGGAGCATGTTTCACACATAATGGGTATTTAAAGAGCACTATTGTAAATTGGGCCCTACTAACTGTGAGATTACATTTACAATATATGTAATCTAGTCTAATATTTCTTGTGATTGTCCGGAAGAAGTAAGAACAATGTTCAACAGCATCATCTCCGTGCTATTGAACCTTAATATTCCAGTCTGTTTTTATTGCTGTTTCTTCCTAGTGGTAATCGACTGCACATACCATCAGTTAAGAACCTTGCCTTACAGTAAATTGCTTTCCATGCTGTTGTGCATGCAATGAAACACATGATCTCTATATGAACATTCCTTTTCTATGTTCATCTCACATACAGGTACATGTGACCACGAGTGAGATTTTTGCTTGCATAGTTTGACCCAAGGGCCATTTTCTTCACACTAAGCAGATTGTACTCTTCAACATTAAACTCTTCTAATTCTCAGTCTTAAGTTTTTTCTAATAGTTGATAAAATCCAAGAATTCCTTAACCTGCTCTTGTCCTCCTAGCTACTTGCATTTCTATTCAATGCTAATGCCATCCTTTTTAACCCCTAGAATGACACACCCTAGAAATTTTAGGGGATGTCATTCTTTTTCCTTAATAAAAAGCATGATATCCCTACAATTACTGAAATCCCAATAATTCTTTCCCATCCATGTTGAAACCCTTATCTTCCCATAGAGAATCTATATGTTATCTAGTGGTGGCGGAACCAACTAAGACGCATGTTATCTGACCTGCCTGCAGACATCTTCAATGCCTTCTTCTTTCCCTCTTCCTCATCCAAACTTTCTGAAATGCTCCCATTAATCATCCATCTCATCATGACTGACCAATTCGTACTTCCTCGTAAACTGCATATCCCAACTGAATGTAATTCCCCCTTAAATCACCATCCAAGCCGCAAGGTAGCAGTAAAATTGTCAATTGTTTGTATTTTGAAGATATTGAGTTTCAGCTCAATTATACAGTTCTCCCATTCCTCTTTCTACCTCTATCCGTCCCACCTTATTAAATTTCCATCTCCTGCCTTCATCAGAAAAAGGGTAGCCATTTGGGTGAAGTATAGTATTATTTTTCGGTGTGGCGGCCACAATTGGTTGGAAATGTCATCAGTTGTGCATTGGTCTTCCCTCACACACTGATCCTCCCTGTTTTTGCTTCGCTTGTTCGCTTCACTAGTCATTCCTTCAGTATTCTCTATAACCTATCATGGAAGATCATTCAACTTTTGATGGCATATTGTTAGGTTCAGTTAAGCTTTTGGTCTTGGTTTGGATTTTGGTTGGTCAGAGGCTGATTATGTTGTTACACTTAGTCTCGGTTTATGTTTACTGTCTGTATCGATTTGTGGTTTTTTTAAGAGAACTTGGGTTTGTACTTTTTAAGCGAAATCTTTGGTTATAAGGAACAATCTGAAGTCCTGGGCTTTTCCTAGCAGGTCTCTCACTCACCATTGTACAGTCAAAGGCCTGCTTACTCAACTTCATACTGGATGGCCCCTAAAATTTCAGGCGTTCTGTTCTCAAACTCCCAAACTTAACCAATAATTCACTAACTAGTGCACTTAATGGTTGTATATTGGCTTCGTCTCTCCATTGTCCTAGTCCCCATTTAACCTTTGAGTGCATCTTTCTTTTACATTGGGCTTATCATAATTTTCTGAACCCGCCTTCAACTGTCTGACCCATCTTACCTTTGATTAAAGTGATCACCCTGTAGGCCAGTCCCATATGCAATATGTCTTCGTTCTTGTATATGTTTCTTCTCCGGCATATTAGGAACAGCAAAGAATTTCCTTTGCAGCTTCTTCCATGGATTCAAATGATAAGGCTTTCTCCTTCACTGGGATCTCTATTTCTCCTTCACAATTGCATTAAGATTTGATGGATTAGGGTACAGCTCTATCTCTTTTTCCACTGGCAAGCAATGTAATATAAGACTTGCTTAAGAAGCGCTTAAGCTCTAAACTAAGCAAGCACAAACTGTACGCTTCATCTTTGATTATTCAGCGCTTTAGCATAGTTACCAAAGCATCAAAGAGGATAAATATATATAGTCAAGCACATTAGAAAAGATGAGAATAAGGAAATAGCTGACCTTTTCTGGAAACATAGAGGCATATTTTTCTCTCATAACAGCAAAAGCTGCTGGTTTTTTCTCTGGTTTTTCAGTAGTACCAGATACGTTAATCGGCTTTATAGCTACATGTGAAGTATCAGCACGTTTCTTTTTAAGAAGCAGTTCCTCATTCAGATTAACCGAAATTTCACCATTTCTGATATCCACACTCCTAACAACCGCTCCTGCTTCCCTAAATGAAAAGAAACAGCAACGAGAAGTAATGAGGCAAAGTCAACATCAGACTAAAAGATGAAAAATTGCTTTCACTAAGATCAGATTACATGAACGCATTTGAATAAGTCACAACTGAAAGGATCTAGTATTTTTGTTTCCTTTCTTTTATTGTTTTTGGTTTTTCTTTTTTTTTTTTATTTGG
>MCJB01025734.1:72774-109406 GCA_002018475.1 Nicotiana obtusifolia
GGTTGAGGGGTAAGTAAGGGCAACACTGTTATCCACAATAAGCAATGATTTGTATCAAGCACATGCCCACAGTATAAAGCAAAGAATAGTAGCAAACAGGGTCTGTTGGATGATATACTTCCCGTCTCATCTAGAAATGAGAATCGAGAAGAGCTAATTAAGTTGCTCTTTTTAATGCCACAAAACATTGTTGTTTCAAATAGCATAAAACAGAAAGCCATTGCTGTTTAAATAGCCGGTAAACTTTTCATCTAGCAAAGTCAAGAAATACTTGTCCCCTTCATGCAGGACATATTTAAGTTAAAAGGTGAAATATTGTTCACGATGACATTTTCATGTTCACTGTTCAGTGATATAGCAGCTCTAGTTCAAACCAGTTTACGATGAAGTAAAGGTTATTTTATTCACAATAACAGCACCAGGCAAGTAATATTGTTATAGAGCACCAAGCAACTCTAGCTCAAATATTTACATCCACACAACTGTGTTTTTGTTTGATTTCAGATATCTACTATCAATCCAATTCCAAAAAGTTGTGGAACTTCTATCTTACTGCCTTCTGTTTTATTTCTTGATTGACAAGCTACCATCCTAGTTTTCCTATGATTGGGGTTTTTCAATGTATTCTTTTCCTATAAATATAGGTGCTACATCTTTATAAACAGCAAGTTCTCTTCTCCTCAATGAAATTCGTCTCTGTACCTCACGATTTATCAAAGAACTTTTATAGTTTTGCTCAATCAGCCCCTTTTGACATATCCATGTTTTCCATCAAACAAGATGAGATGATCTAAGAAAGTTCCTTCTTCTCAACCTGTGTAAGCTCAACATGCTCTTTATCTCAAAATCATATTGTAGTTAGATAAGGAAAGGGAGCTGTTAAACTATCACCTCAACATATATTGCATATCAAATAGCTGTTTTCTTAATGTATAAGCTGGGACTACTCGTTCTTTACATAAGAACAATTTTTGAAGGTTTAATTGGACAAAATGACTTGCTTTATGAGAAATTAAAGAAAGCTCTAGTTTAGATATTTGTGTTACTTTTGTACAGCATATTGGGAGATACAATTACTTAGTTAATATAAGGCATCTCATGCTGTTGTGGAGGAGAATAATTTTCCATCTTTTAAAAATTTAGCTGTATGAGATGCTTCAGGGCCTCTACTTCCAAAGAAAACTAAACCAATTTGGTGCACATATTAAGCTTATAAGTTATAACCTTGTAGGAAGAAAATAATGGCATGGACAGTAATGGCACTCCGAAAGCTTAGATTCTGATCTAACACAACTGTGAGAATGCACAGGAAAAAAATCTATTTATTAACAATGATACAATGATCCTTATATATAATACATATCCTACTCCTACTACATATGGGACTAGGACATATTCTGCTCCTACTACATATGGGACTAGGACATATTCACACATAACTATCTAACACTCCCCCTCAAGCCGGTGCATACAAATCATATGTGCCGAACTTGTTATATATGTAACTAATACGAGGACCAGTAAGGGACTTGGTGAAAATATCAAGCTGATCATTCGACATACAAGGCCACTAGACTCCCCCTTAGCAACAAAACCAGGTGGTTGCTGATAAACAGAAGTTAGCCGAAAAGTCGCCGGAAAAAATCAAAGTTGTAGGCTTAGAAACATTGGACGAGTAAGTTGTCCTGAAGAAGTTTTGTCAAAAAGTGGCCGGAATAGTACACACGCACAGGAAAAATTACTGTAGCTCGCAAAAACCCTAGTTCTGGCGGTGCGTGGAGGCGCGTAAGGGACTTTCTACCGGAGCGATTGACTGGGATTTTGTCGCCTGACTTTTCCGAACAAGATGGTAGTGTTGGTTTTCACATAACACTTACTGATGAAAAGATAATGCAAATCAATCTTGATTCGTCAACCGGAAAGACGCACGATGACTGACTTTTTTTGTTCTGATGGGACTGGAATTTCTGGGGTTTGGTCGCACAAGGGTTTCGGATATGATGGTGGTACTGGTACATGCACAGTACTACTGTAGCAGTGATGAACCCCGGGAACCAGACAAAGTTACCGGAAAATTGCACGGCGATGAGATCTTTCTTCCCGGATGTCGCTGGAATGACGCACAACGATAATTTTATCACTGAAGCTCTGATACCATGTGAAAATGCACTGGAGAAAAATCTATTTATTAACAATGATATAGTGATCTATATATAACATACCCTACTCCTACTACATATGGGACTAGGACATATTCTACTCCTACTACATATGGGACTAGGACATATTCACACATAACTATCTAACAACAACTAGCAAGTATATTACAATGTATGGGCTACAAGAGAAGTAACTATGATTTGAATGACCAGAGGAGATGTCCCATAAATTGTCAGTTACTAAATAAATTAAACTACATAATGAAGTTTTCTTTAAAATGAAACAATTGAAAAAGGTATACCTATCATGACCAAACTCACACAAGAGAGAAACTTCCTCACAACTGAAAGGGGCAGAGGTCCTTTCCGTCATGGTTAGTATTGCACGGTTGGCAGGAAAAGATCCGTTGTGCATTGATGGTTGACCACAACTGATTTGTGATTCACATAAGTGAACAAGAATAGAAGTAACGTGCAACTTGACAGACAAGGCTGGCTCTGATCCACTATCTTTAGATATATCAAGTGTCATTTCTTTAACTTCCAAACCAGCTTTTGGTGTCTACAAAATTTAAAGAGACAATTAACATGCATAAGAAACATGATACATGAGGGAAAAAAAGCTACCGAAATAAACAAGAACATAAGCATCACAAAGGAAAAAAATAACATGTGTTTTAGAACAAATTAGGAACATACTTTGGAACAAAATGAATGTCTTATTAAGAACAACTTTATCCAGCGATCATTGCATTAACATACTACACTATGGCTATAGGTCATTGCAGGACAGAAACTAATTTCGTACAATTCCTTCACTTTATGGGTAATGAATTTCCATCCACATAAAGGTTTAATGATATTCCCCAAAACCACTAACTAATGGAGTACTCCTAATTATTCTCTTCTTGGTAGTGCTTCTTAATGATCTGTATCCAAAAGTATAAGAAGAGTCTATAATATTTTTTCCAGTTTCCCATATATAACTTTAAAAAAGAAATATAAGAACACGTTTTATCTTTTGATAGGTAAGATAACTAAATTAAAAGCACTCAAAGGGGAACCTATGCACACCAGAGTATACCAATAAAAATAGAATATCCAACCCTCAAAAATATCTATCCCCCCAAATACCTCAGAGTAGAGATTACAACTAATTAACCCCTTCAAAATATTACACTCCACTCATTGAGGTTTTCGTCATTTTCCTTTCTTGATATACTAACCATGTCGTTCACACCAACTCCAAGCTTTTTTGGCTCCATTTCTTGTTCTTTGTTTGTTTCCTTTTGTTCTTGTCCGCACTCTTAAAGCTACTTCCCTGCCAGATTTTCTCAATGTACACCGTCTGAACATTTACCTTCACTTCATATCGTCCCGCTATAACCCCAAAAAGTGCCCAAAGTCTTATAATGCTGCCCTTCTAAATCTGGTCTGGCTACGTCCGCAAAAAACATGTCACAATGGAATTTGTACAAATGCTTAAATATTATCTATTAAGATGCAGATTCCTTTATTCTGATTAATTTTAGTAGGATCTCTAGTTTTACATTTATTGCAAAATCAGTTAACACAAAAATCAATATGTTCCCATCAGTCAATCATATACTTCTGATTTCCTTTGTTTTTTAAATAATGATGCTGCCCAGGCCATCTTTTGCACACTCGACTATTCCACTGGGTACCTGCTACCTCCTACCAGCACAGGTACCGGGTAATTAGGCAGATGGGAAAAGATCACATACTTTTTGTCCCCACTAAGGATTTGAACCTTGATCTCCAAGGTATACTTCGACTGGTTTCTTGTAAGCACTAACCTACAATTCAAATCCTTCTATGTATAAGTTGAACAAACTCGGAAGTAGTGCACTGTACAAGCAAAAGCAATTAAATTCCTTGTTTAGTTATTTCAGCTCACACATAAAGTAAGAATCTCAGTGAATCAAAAAATTATTCAAATATGTTTTTGTAACAAAAATCTTCAGCATGCACAATTACAAACAGTAAAAAAAATTGACAAAAAAGATAAATAAAGCAACATCCGTCAGAGAGTCTGGTGCATCAGTACGATGGAAGAACTGGCAATTCAAACAATAATCATAAACACCCAAAAGATCAAGTGTAATAATTGGAACCAGCCTTACCTTAACCACCGTCTCAGTCATAGAAACTGACAAAAACCTGGCTATATTAGCTACAACCATCCACTTCCCTCTACCTAATTTCCGAGATTTACGAGATCTTGTTCTCTTTGAGCTTGTTTTCTTTGAGCTTTTACTTGAAGCCCTCATTACAACTTTTAAACCGCATATTAACAGCTTTAGTTTTGGATCCCTCGAGATCAACCCAGCCCCGAGCTTAACCAAGGACTGTCGTATACTGAGTCTGATTTCACTGATGAATATGCTCTCAACAGCACCCTGAAAATTATCAGTTCTAGTGATGAGAACAAAGATTAAAGTAGTTCATGACCCGGCATAAATAGAACATCTTGCAGGGAATTGTTGCCTTGTCAAGTAAACAATCACAAACTTTCAAATCAAGGGCAGAACAGTTAGTTACAGCAACTTAAGAATTCCCTTAAGCGGAGGACCAAGCTAAATCATTGTGCACTTCCGACCTTGGTGTAAAAACAACCCCAAGTACGGGAATAACATATATTACCACAACATTAATTTCTCTTCTGAACCTCAAACACAAAAATGGCAAGAGTAATTTTTTAGATTTAGATACCAAATTTTGTTGAATAAAAGATAATGCTTGCTAAGAAGGACTCTGTTTTAGTCAGTTCATATCTTGGAACCCAAAAGATCCGATGCCAAGAAGGTCAAAGTGTTCTTCCACTTTTTTAGTTGATCTAAAACCAAAAAGCTTTCTGCCATGGCCAAAGCTAGTGAAAGTGTACAGCACTCTAAGCAATGGATAGTACTTGAGACAATGAAACACACAGAATAAGGATAAACATAATATCACCATTATAGAAAACAGTTCTCCATAGCTTAAGACAATTTCAATGACATCTTCGAAGGCACTGGAAATAACCAATACTAATGGTTTTTCCAAATGAGAAGGTTTTGCCCACAACCTTTCATGATTCAACTCGAGCTAGATCAAAGAAACTTCCACCTCTAAATTAGCTACATGATTTTTGGCATGCTTTTCCAAGGAGGAGTAGGCACCAAGTGAACATGTGCCAGTTTGGAAACATGGTGGATAACAACACTGTTTCAATCAAGATCTTCACAAGTATATTATAATGTATTAGCCTAATACCACATAAGTTGAGTTGTCTCCTGTACCTCTACCAATACACTTGGCTTGCAAAGAGAAAATGCTTTTCCAGGGAAAAGAAAGTAAAATTTCTAATACTAGGACAAGAAGTAAAGCTTTAACATAATCTGAAAGAATAAGAGTCACATTTTAGATCTTAACAAGACAAACAGGGTACAGGAAGGAGAAGTTTACTCCAAGAATCACACCGTTACAGTCAATTTGGATCACAAAAAACTAAAGCCTTAAGTCCTAAAAGTAATATTAGATATGTTTACAAATCCTATAGTAGTCTTAATCAGGACATTAACCTAAGATGAAAGTAAAATCATTAATAATCTTGTATATTGTAAAAGCCAAGTGTCAAGACTAACAAATAAACTTCCTATTACTTATTTTCTAACCAACTACTTAAGTAGTACATCACCTGTAAAGGTTGACACAAAGCAGTACGTAGTTGGAAAATGTATGCAGAAATTCAAACATAGTCAGCCAAAAAAATGACAGAAGAAAAAGCAAAAAGTAGTAAATTTAGTGTATTTAAAAACTATTCCATGAAACAAAGACAGCACCAAAGAAAGTTGATATCACTCCCTTAAAGTTATAGATCAAACTGAAATAGAAAAAATTTATTAAAAAAAAAAACTACCTTGTTGAACTTCACCGCCACATCTCTCAAGCAATTACATCCTCCCACATGGAATGAAACGGAGGCTTTCATGACCCGGTTTAAAATCCATATAAACAACCTGGAACCAAATCTGAGCAAGAAATGCATAGTGAGCACACACTAAAAATAATTCAACGAATAAGAAAGGAAAAGGATATAGAAGAAAAGAAAATTGCTCATGGTTTCAAGATTGACCGAACGAGACGCACAAATGTTTTAGCTAACAAATATCTCTAGATAGAACTAAACTTTTTTAAAATCGTTAAGCTCAATAGAACTAGACTGCTTAATGCTGACAATAAGAAAAATGGAAACTTTTCTGCACTAACACTTTCTCATCACTAGTAAGACTCAATGTTACATATGACCTACAATAAACTTACAATTAATATTTTGCACCAAATAGAAGCAGTGAAGACAAGCATACCACTAAAACAAGCATATCACTAAAACATGAGCCTAATCCAATTAAGTTAAGCATTGCATTCTACAGAACCACTCTATCAAATCAATATAGAGAAGACAATTGTGAATGGATTGAAAATCTTCTTATCTGCTACATGCACTAGTGTCTAATTTTATTCGAGAAAGCATTAACACAACCGCTAAAGTTCAACTAATAATGAATAATTCTCCCTCCATCCATTTTACATGACAATATAATAGTTTGTTTGTTTTTTTCAAAAAGAATACGAGTTCGCAGTATTAGGGTCAATCCATTCACTTTTCCATCTTAATACGGACATTAGTTCCTTCAGTATACAAAAACAATTTAAATTAGCATAGTTTGAACTATTGAGAGTACAATAAGTTATATTGTTTTATATTTGAAATATATTTTGCAGTTTTCTCCCCTTAAGTCTTTGATTCAGTGATAAAGACACAAGGCGGGATGTGTACATAGGGCGCAAAGAAGTTAGCAGCTTATATTAATCCATAACATCAGTCAGAAGTACAGAAGAAACAGAAGCCCCATTGACAACTCAAACAGGGAAGCTATTGTACCATGAACCTCCTTTACCAGAGAAATAGCAAACATAGCTAAACTAATGACTACAAGTATAATACTTCCTACTTATATACACAAAAGTATACGCCGCACAGTTCACCTAATAATTAAGTGAGAGCAAGATAGAGAGCAGGCCCATACTACTGGGTTGCTAACTCGAGATCTCCGGTTATTAATAAAAAAATATTCTCTCCTTTTCAATTTCTGTGACACTATTTACTAAAAAGTACTTCCTCTTTTCCAATTTGTGTGACGTTATTTACTTATTAATCCGTTCCAAAAAAGAACTACATTTCTATATAGGAAAAGATTTAACTATAAACTTCTCATTTTACTTTAATTGTAAAGCTTTTACAACCACATAAATATTATGGCATGTTTAAAATCACAAATTTCAAAAGTCTCCTTTTGTTTATTAAACTTCGTAGCGTCAAATTACATCAGATAAATCGTAACATAAAGAGTATATTTTAAGAATATATGAAAATTTTAGTCAAAGAAAAACTATTTTGGGGGAGTGTCACATAAAATGGAATGCTGAGTGTAAAAATCCTAGTCAGGGTAATGATTGAAAAATCAGTTTGATAGATAAATAATCTGAGAATGTCCCAAATTTGAAAGAGTGTCATAAAATTGGGAGCTTAGAACAATTAACAGTTGCCATGGAAGAGTAAGCGAGAGCGAAGTATTCATTATTCACGTGATATATTAACAACTGCTAAATACTTGAACTGCAATTGACTTACTTGATTATACTCCATAGTATTGCCGAAACAACAAAGAAGCCCAACATATACTTCGCCAGAGAAGCAGCCATGGCGGTTGGCAAAAGAATGCGCCGATCCTACTGATATATTGTCTCACTGATAAACCATTTTTCGAAGCTAAAAAAATATAAAATCAATCCCTATGCACTAACTTTCTGCACAGCTTCTTCACGTGAAGAGCAAAAAAACTAAGGAATTTCCAGTTCCCTATGGTGGGGAGTAGTGAAGAACAATACGTGAATTGTGGAGGAGAAAGTGACAGAGAAGAGGAAAGAAAAGGGAAATAGGAAATGGTCAAGCAGTGGGAAGGGAGTGATTGTAGGAGAGGGACGTAAAATGAACTGTGCTCGATCCGCCATATTTGCTAAATCAAAGAGCATACGAAAGAGAGTGCGTAAAACAGAGAGACGCCTGTTCAATTCACTTGGCTTAACATAAGAACCCGTTTAACTTGCCTCAATTTACAACTCGCCCCACTTCATTTGATGGATTTAAGTTATATATACATTATCATTGAGTTTTAAACACGAGACATTTTTTAAACTATTAAATAATTTTTTTCTCTTTTAAACTCATGCATTTTTTTAAACTCAGATTTGTAAAATGCTTAGTCCAACTCTATTTTATTCCTGCAGAGTTACAGTTTCTAATTTTAAACACGTGACGTTTTATTTTTAATTAGATTATTTTTTCTGTTTAAATTTGTATACTTTTTTGAAATTTATTTTTCTTGCCAGATTCGTTAACAAGCTCAGCGGGAACTTCATGTAGGATTCTATATAGATGATCGTAACACGAAGCGGAAGATAATAATAATTTTAGGATATTTTTTCGTGTTTAAAATTTAGTTACGTGTCAAATATCGGATCTGATACGTATTTGGTGAAGAAGGCCTCATTTTAGAATGTGCGAAGGTATCCACACCAAGACCAACCCTTGGTATCAACTCTTTGTTCAATGAAATTCGTGAACAAACTAAATGAAATATTATGCTAAAAATTTTCTCAAAAATCTCAACTCGAAGATAGAAGAACAAGAAACACTTTTTTTGTAATTGTATTTTCTCTCTTGGCTTTGTATTGTATTTTTACATTCAAAAAAGTGAATTTCTTTTCAAGACTTACACCGATAAATTTTTTCCATCACCCTTTATATAGCATCACCTATAAACCCTTTTCCTATTTGATTGAGGTAATGATTTATTTGGATTGCAAGTTTTATTCTAAAATTAAACTTTACCATAATATTTTATTGGAAAATATCAAATTCCCTTCTAAAGGGATTAACAACGTGACCATCATTTTTAATCCAATTCAAACTTGTATTCTAGCTTAGAAATATTTTCCTATTATAAAATTCAAATCCAATCTCAATGGAATGAATCTGCCGAACGTCCTTTATGGACTTTGAGGGGAGCTTCATAAGTCTTTCATTAATATTTTATATACATACTTTATATAAATAAATATTAATTATATATTTACATATATATTTTAATCAAAAGATATAATTTAATTTTTTATTCCAAATAGAAAACTTATAAAATAATACTTCATTTGGACTAAAACTTTATTTATTTATTTAACTAATTAAATTCTATAATTTAACTATCAAACAATAAAGTAATTAATCCTTTAGCAAAAATCAGAACACTCGATAGTGTGCGACCCTATAAATACTAAGTCGGTAGTAAATTGATCACATCAATATACTAATTAAGGGTGATGTCTAGCATCACTCCTTAACGATTGGATAGCATGAAGTATACAATTTACTCTCAAGAACTTGTAGAAGAATAAAGTAATATTTCCTTGTGTCCTTATAGCTCTGAATTGCCCTAGGATATGGTTCAACTGTCAAATCCTAATAGGCGATCAATTATGTGTGCATATCAAATATAATCAACAATTGAATGACCTAAGAAACTCTTTTCTTCTTTTCATTCAATTGCCCTGGCCAAGGTCTTAATTTGGTCGTTTATAATTCATGACAACATGGAGCTTAAACTCATTACCAAGAGTTGACAGATTTCATCTTAATCAATCACTAATTCGACAAGCATTTAATCATATTTAATATCCTTTCAACTATCGCCTTAGGGCCATAGTTGGTAACTTGTCAATTACTATGACAATCTCAGCCAAAGAAAACTCTTACATCACATTCTTCGAGGAATATCCTATTGACAGTTTATGGTAATTCTAACCATTAGGAATTATCAATGAGTCGGTTCAATGATCATATCTCTATATGCATCATCTATCTATGTAATTTAGTTAATGAGATCAACCAATCTTTATCTAATAAAGACGATCACATAATTGATCTAATTGGATTACTACTGTCCAAATTAATAATCCTATGATCAAGAACAAATTTAGATTAAATTATAAGAAACTTCACTCTCATTATCATGATCTCCATCACAATGTCAAGTCTCAAAAAATCTAATCAAGGACCTTATCCAGTTAACAAATAATTACTAATAATTATGATAAAAGAATATCAGATGTCATATATTTGTATATCAAATAACGTTCACAAATATGTTCAAATCATCAAATATGAGATTGAATTTAGGGCGTATCTATTATATCCCTAACGCTTCATTCTTCCAACTTTCTACTTCACTATAAACAATTGTTCCACTAATCATTTTACTTGAGAAGTTACCTCTATTAAGATATCAACTTAGAAATGTCAAACATATTGTAAAATAAAATTTAATAATTTCACTTAAGAAGTTACCTCCTTGAAAAATATCAACTTATAAGAAATGTCAAACTAATACTAAAAGAGAATATAGCAATCAAAAAAAAAAAAAAAAAAAAAAAAAGGGGAGGGGGGAAGGAGGGGGGACTTCGCTCAAAATAAATTTTTTTCGTTTCCCTTGCAATAAGTTGTGAATTAGGACTTGCTTTTATCATTTTGAAGTCAGGCATAAAGGGAGACCAATTAGATCGAAGGAAACCATTAAACATAATTCTTATCTCGCACGTACTTTGAATTATTCTTGAAATAACAATAGTTGATCGTATATATTATACCTTTAGAATTTGAAAATATTTTCTCCGTTTTATCTTCTCGGATCATGAATTTGAATGTTAAATTTTCAGCAATCATTTTGTTGTAACTCGTTGTATTCAACAAATCTTTGTTAGACAAAGTAAAACGGAAGAGAAGAACAGAAATATAGTTGAAATCACAAACTCTTCTCTTTCATTTTACTTTCTCTTTCAGCATTTTTGCATTTCACTTGCTGTAACTCACGCGATAACGACAGCAGCTACCTGTATAATGTTGGCTTCTTCTGTGCGAAAATCAAAATAATTGTCACTACGACCCAATCAAGGACGTAAGTGATGAGAAAGTTGCAACTCTGTAGCTTTTGCATTGGCGAGCTTTGCCTCATCATTCAACACATGTTGAGAGGCTAAAGGAGAGTTATGGCTTAATTGGTGTGGCTAATATTGTGGAGGACATAAGGATTTGTTTGAATAAACGTCACTTATTTTAGTTTACATTCAAATCAAAATAAATCAAGCCTAAACGAATACTGACATCTTATTTATATTGATTGAGGAGTTTGATGGAGTTTAGTTGAGTGAATCCTGATAAATGTAATGACAGGCCGTGAAGACTGCTGCTAGTAGTATACAATGCAGTCTTATTCTCGGGAAACATATTCACATATAACAACACATTGAGAAATTGGCATAATCACACTGCTTTCAGCATACTATACAATTATTTGTTGTACATTATAAAACATAAATTGTTTGTACGCAACATAATAGAAAAAGACTAGGAGAGGCTTCCTTTAAGAAGTGCTAGAGCAAACTTGAACACTTCTTAATATATCGACCAACTTAGTTATCATGTGTAAATCCACCCGTCGGCCGATTGCCGTCTAGCAACCGTTTGTTCCTCTTCAAACCTATTATTTCTTTGCCTTCTAACTTCAAATTACCTACTTCAAATTACCTATTATTTCCTTTGTCTTCTTTCCGTGAAGCTTATTGTTTACTTTTAAAATGTATAACAATTGAATTTATATGCGGTTTTAAAGATATGTAAATTAATTTGATACAAGTAATCAATAATGTTGGATAAGCAAATGAAAGATAGAATAAATAGCCAAACCAGCAATAGTATTGAATTCGGGCTCGGTTGTGGGTTTAACAATTAATCTGCCTTCGACTCGTAGCCAAAATATATATACATAAAAAGCTATGAACAAGAATAAGAACCTATGAATAGCTTAGAAACAGAAAAAACAAATTTATATTGCCTTGATATGTGTGTTACAGTGTATCCATTGAATAAAAATCATCTCCTTATATAGTAAGAGAGTTTCACCCCTACTACAATTTTAAGAAAGGTAAAAATCTTCTTTTTCGTTAATCACTAATCTACTGCCGATACGGACCGAGATCCGCATTGTGATATCCGGTTGTGCGCAGATATCACGGTCCTTCGTTAGTCGTGTGCGACCGTTTCATAATGCTCTTCCGAGGTGTGGAACTTGAATCGGACGGTGGGCGTGGTCTCGATGGCTTCAAGGGAAGGTGTTTTGTTCGGGCCTTGATACGAGAGGCTCCCAGCTTCGATTTCGAATCCTTGTAGTTACATCCTTGTTTCGTTTGCCCCACCGGAAAATCGGGTGCTCATTAGCCTCGGGTTTACCCGTATACAAATAGTCCCCTCGTTTCTCAATGAGTAGGTTTGCCAAAACGATAGATATTCTCTGGTTCCTTCCTCGGTACGTTACAACCGAAATGACGAAGAAGTCGAAACGTCCCATCAGTCGCGTCGTTCTGACTTCGAACACGTGTCAACCATCGGCTGGTTGCCTCCGAATGCGAAGCGTCACGTACTTCCCTTATAAAAGCTTCTATACCCTATTCTTTTTCTACTTTCCAATCAAGCTTCTACCTTCGAATTCTCTAGCTATCACCAACTTCTTTCAAACTTTCATGTCTTCCCCTTTGATCTTCAAATCTTCAGAATTGTTCTTAGGTTCTTACCCAGATTTTCTTCAAATCTCAAAGTCTTCATACCCTGTTCTTCAGCCTTTAAACTTGCTCCTTCTAATCTCCATACTTTTTCTTTGAATCTTCAAACTTTCTCATATGGTAATGGCCAAAACTTTAGTTCCTCAGTAGGCTGCCTCTTCATCTTTCCAACCGACCCCTGGTAGTGAGGCGGTCGCTCCCGAAATAGTTGTCCTCGAGACGGCTGCTCTCGAAGCGGCTGCCACAGAACCGGCTCCCGAGCCCCCCTTGAAAATGTTTATTCCCGGGGGCTATTCAATAGCGGACGACTTCAAGGTCGAGATACCCTCACCCAAACAGGATTGGGGTGAAGGAGCGTTGAGGTATATATGTTCCGTTATTGAAGACGTCCTTCTCGTGGTCCGAGAGGACTGTAAATAGGAAGGCAAGAACGTAGTAGTCCCCGGGCCTAAGGATGCTATTACTATCTACATAGAGGGGTATTTAAGTGTTTACACTTATCCTTTCACACTGGGCTGGATAAACCCAGTTGTTTTGGATTTTTGCAAGAGATACGAGGTGTGCCTTGGGAAATTCCACCCGTCTATGTGGAGGATCGTGATCCTCCTCCGTTAGTTTGTGAATAACACCGAGTCTCGTCGGTTCATCATCGACCACCTGCTCTGTCTATGCAGTCCCTAAATTTTCTGAAGGGGACTAATCAAGCTCACTCAACGGGCCAACAAGGCCCCTTTCTCGAGTATTGACGAAGATCGAGACCGAGGCTGGCAGGGCCACTTCGTTCGGGTGAAGACTGAAGACTTGATTCCTTATGAGTTCATGCCATTCCCCGAGAAGTAGAATGCATCTCGTAAGTGCAGCCTTTCCTTAAGTGTTAATTTTTCTTCATTTCCTTTCTCATTATTCGTATTTGTGGTTTTGCAGCTGTTTCCTGGGCTTCAAATGCGGTCCCCAAGATCAAGGAGTGGATCAAAGGCATCTGCAAACAGATGTCATACTTCGAGTGCTCATGGCGCAAGCTTTCGAAAGGCCGATGGGAGGCCCGTTCTCATGGTCAGGTTCTCCTTTGAATAGCTATTAATGTGTTCTTAACTCACATCATACTGATCTTTCTTCTTTCTTTAATAGGTTTGCCTAAGACCACCAAGTTTAGGCCTTTGGAAGGGGACGAGGAGGTATCCTTGTCCGTTGATCCCTCTGTTATGTGACAGCGCGGGGCTGCCGCGGGGGAAAAGAAGAAGAGGAAAACAGAACCTTCGGGCTCCTTGGGTCTCGAGGTGAATCCAAAGAAATGGGTGGCTCGCAATCCCAAAAAGAGCACCAGCTCCCGGGTACCAGATTCCGACTCGCTTCTTCGGCTCAAGGCTGAGTCGGAAGAAGATGACATTTTTATCGCCCATGGATCGACCCTTCTCTAGGAGCAGGTGGCAGCCGAGGGGGAGATTTGCGAGGCCGACCTCCCTCAGACTCGAGAGGCCGATATGGAGATGGGGGGTGAGACCCCCCGAGATGCTGGCTCCGCTCCGAAGGTAGCGCCCGGTGTAATAGAAATTATGGAGATGCTCTCCTACACCGAGTCCATGCTTGAGGAGGCCCAAGCAGGAAAAGAGAAGTCCTATGAAAGGGGTTCATGGCACGGATGATCCCTTTAATTCTTTCTTCGATGGTGTGGACTCGTCCACTTTGGAAGATTTTTTCGGGCTGGGCGACCTGGAGGTCCTGAAGAAGGATATTTCATGGGAAGCTGGCATGCTGAGTTTGAGCCCAAAATTGGTTAATCGGTTTCTCGCTCTGAGTGTGGACCTTGGTCGCAAGAGATCGGTTATTTTTACTGTCCCGGAGGATGCCTGGGTTCTATCTGCTCTCATGGGAATAGCCAACTACCTTCGATGCCTGATGACCGACGAAGACCAGGCAAAAATAAATGAAGTGGAGACCCTGTGTCTTTTCAATAAGGCAGCATGCGCTGAACCGGGTAAGGCATAATTACTTCTTCTTGTATTTTACTTAAGTTTTGATATTTCTCACGACCTTCGCTGTTTTGTAGGCCTCAGTACTTCACCACGAGAATCCTCCGGTACAGTATCGAGGTCAATCAGCTCGAGCTCAACAGCAGGATCGAAAGAAGGATATACAAGCTCATCAGCGAGCAACAAGACAGGACCGTCAAGGACCTTCACGTCGAGCTGGATAGAGCTCAGAAGGAAGCATTGGCCCTAAGGCGGGAACATGCCGACTTTGTCAAAAAGGTAAAGGTCTTTGAAGTTAGAAACGAGGAACTAGTCGTAGTGGCTAACGACAAAATCTCGTAGGTCCGATAGAAGATCGAACAGGTTGACCAACTCTGAAAGGAGATGAACGAGATCCAAGCTATGGCCTATGGGTGGAAGAGGAAGATGGATCTGCTGGCTTTGAAAAAGGAAACCTTCCAGGCAAAGCTGACATCGGTAGAGGTTCAACTTCAGGTGGCAAAGGAGAAAGCTGACAAGCAGGCTCAGCTGAATGAAGATCTCCGAGCACAGTTGAGCTTGACTGTCACATAAAAGGATGCCCTCGGTAAAGTGCACAAGGGAAAAAAATTTAAAGCTGGAGACAACCTCTACCGATGCTGAGGAGATGGTGACCCAATACAAGGCTGATATCCAAGCAGCCGAGGCCCGCCTGAAGACCAATGCCAAATATGTGAGGTGGCTGTCTCGAAGGGAGTCCCTCAAAGAAATTCATGCCCGTGGCTTTGACCTATCAGTCGAGATCGAGGAAGCAATAAAGCTTGAGGCCGAGGCGAAGAAACTTTCCGAGCCTAAAGGTGCCGAAGGCTTCGAGGGTTTTGAGGGGTCTGAAGGCTCCGACGGTTCTGGTGACGAGCGGGGCCCCGGTAAAGATCAGGCATGAATGCCTTAGAACTTTTTTAGTTTTTGTCTTGTGTATATTTTTTGTTTGTTTTGAGGCTGTTTTTGTTGGGCCTTTGTAAATACATTCCGGAATATATAAAATTTTCCTTTCTGGCAATTTCAAGTCTCTACTTTGTAGCATATTTTCATAATCTCTATTCTTGCAAATATTTCTGATGCCTTAGCATAAAATAATATAGTAATAAGTTGTTCGTTATTCATATGTCCGAACAGAGCCCGACTTCGATGCAGCTTTATTTGTTGAGGCTTTGAAAACTCGGTGTGACCAACTATTTTTCCAAGATGCTTAAGTGATTTTAGATGATGCTGTTGTCGAGGGTAACCTTTTAGCAGGATTTGAATTTTTATGAAGGCCTTATGTTCTGATTACTAGCTTCATATGTCTCCGAGCCATTTTTTTGGGTGGTCATAGCCTTTCGTGTTTAGGCACTACTAATAGGTTTTGTGCCTCCGGGATTTGGTTGCCCGAGTTGCCCAAACTTATTTCCGATAACAGTTCCCCAGTAGGGGTAGCCCTTGGGCTCGATAGTCCCCGAATAGAGATAGCCCTTAGGCTCGATAGTCCCTGAATGGGGATAGCCCTTAGGCTCGATAGTCCCTGAATAGGGGTAGCCCTTAGGCTCTATGTTTGAAGAGGCAAAAATACGTAATAGCAAGGTGAAAACTTTTTTTCATTTTTGTGTGTAAAGTACATGATTGAAAGCGTGTAAAACCTTGTATTATGGCTAAGGTGGCCTACGCGGGCACGGTTCACTTGACCATTTGGCCCTTACAATAAATCCTAACCACCGAGCCTAAGCTGTTCAAGTATAAAGTTTCCTTCTTTCCTTGCTAAGAACCTTAACCTGAGGGTGATGGCCCCCAATATTCAAGGTCGATTTTGAGAGGGCTCGGGTACTGATGATGCGCCCATTGACTCCGATTTTAAACCGGTCTTCGAATCTAAGTTAGCACGATTTACTGTTGCCTCGTTAAAAGCCTTGCAGGAAAACGTATTTGGGACAAAACCGATTCAAAGGAAAAAGAGTGCAACGCGTGCTTTCAGACCTAATAGTCACATTCTCCTTTGGCCGTTACCTGCAAGTGTTAGTCCGGTTCATAATATTATAAAAAAGTAAATGAGATCGTACCTTAGCGGTAGTACCACCTTAAGTATGTCATGTTCCAGTTGTTTGGTAGTTATGCACTGTTTCTCGCTATGAATTTGTACGAGCCTTTGCCGGTAATTCCGACGACTCAATATGGTCCTTCCCAATTCGATCCCAACTTTTCCTCATTCGGGTTTTGGGTATGCAGTGTTACTTTTCTTAACACCAAGTCCCCAATCTTGAAATGTCAGAGGTTGGCTCTTCGGTTGTAATATCTTTCTATTCGTTATTTCTGGGCGGCCAACCGGACTAGGGTGGCCTCTCGTCTTTCATTCAATAGTTCCAGGCTCGTACTCATGGCCTCACCGTTCGATTCTTCAATCGCATATCGAAACCTGAGGCTTGGTTCTCCTACTTCGATCGGTATTAATGCTTCAGCACCGTAGACCATAAATGGGGTAGCCCCTGCACAAGACTTCGAAGTTGTACGGTATGCACAAAAGACTTCGGGTAGAATTTTCTTCCATTTTCCTTTGGCATCGGTCAAACTTTTTTCAAGTTTTGGAGTATGGTCTTATTTGTAGATTCTGCTTGTCCGTTCCCACTAGGGTGATAGGGTGTGGGTAGTATCTTTTTAATCTTGTGGTCTTCCAAAAACTTGTTTACCTTACCGCCGATGAATTACTTCCTATTATCACACATGATCTCGGCCGGTATCCCAAACCGGCATATTATGTGGTCCCAAATGAAGTCAATGAGTTCCTTTTCCCGAACTTTCTCGAACGCTTGAGATTTAACCCACTTAGAAAAATAATCGGTCATAAACAGTATGAATTGAGCCTTACCAGGTGCCTACAGCAGGGGACCAACGATGACCTTTCCCCATTTCATGAACGATCATAAGGAAAATACCAAATGGAGTAGCTCTTCGGGTTGATGGATCATCGGTGCGTGTCTTTGACAGCTGTTGCATCTTCGTACAAAGTCCTTTGCATCTTTCTCTATGTTGATCCAGTAATAGCCAGCCCTGATTATCTTGCGAACCAAAGATTTTGCCCCCGAATGGTTTCTATAGGTGCTTTTGTGAACTTCTCTCAAGACATATTTGGTATCTCCTAGCCCCAAGCATATGGCGAGCGGTCGTCGAATGTTCTTCGGAACAGAGTCCCTTCGGACAGGATGAACCTGGCCGCCTTCGTGCGTAGAGCTCTCGATTCTTTAGGATTCGAGGGCAACTTCTTGGTCTTCAAACAGCCTATATATTTGTTTCTCCAATCCCAAGTTAAACTTGTTGAGTTTATTTCGGCATGGCCTTCTTCCACTACCGATTTCATGAGCTGTACGGCTGTTCCTGAGCTGAATTCATCGTCATCAACTGATGACCCCAAGTTAGCCAGAGCATCGGCCTCGCTATTTTGATCTCAGGGCACGTGCTGTAGGGTCCATTCCTTGAATTGAATCGGGGTTACCTGCAATTTGTCTAAATACCTTCGCATTCGTTCCTTTTTTACTTCGAACGTCCCATTGATTTAATTTACCACAAGGAGGGAATCACATTTAGCTTCGACTACCTCGGCCCCAAGGCCTTTAGCCGGTTCGAAACCTGCAATCATGGCCTCATACTCGACCTCATTGTTAGTCAATTTCATAGTTCTAATAGACTGCCTAACTATGTTACCTATAGGCGGCTTCAACACGATGCTGAGTCCGGATCCCTTTGCGTTCGAGGCACCGTCCGTAAGGAGGGTCCAGATTCTTGAGGAAGTCCCCAAGGTTAGTAACAATTCCTTTTCGACTTTGGGTATTAAGGCCGGGGTAAAGTCGTCCACGAAATCTGCCAAAATATATGATTTGATGGAGGTTGAGGGTCGATATTCGGTATCGTACCCGCTAATTTCTACGATCCATTTTGCCAACCGGTCCGGAAACTCGGGTTTGTGCATAATGTTCCTTAGTGGGTAAGAGGTTACGACACATACGGGGTGGCACTAAAAATACAGTCTTAACTTTCTGGAGGCGCTTAATAAAGCAAGTGCCAATTTTTTCAGGTAAGGATACCTCGTTTCGGCCTCACCTAGAGCTCTACTAACATAGTAAATAGGAAATTGCGTACCTTGCTCTTCCCGGACTAGGACTCCACTTACCGCTACCTCGGATACCGCTAAGTAAAGGTACAGTTGCTTGTCCGCCTTCGGAGTATGGAGAAAGGATGGACTCGAAAGGTACCATTTGAGTACTTCCAAAGCTTGTTAGCACTCCGAGGCCCAAGAAAAGTTATTCTTCTTCTTCAATAATGAGAAGAACCGATGGATTTTGTTTGAGGACCTCGATATGAATTGACCCAGGGCGACTGTGCTCCCCGTTAGCCTTTGAGTAACCTTGACATTGTCCACCATGTTGATGTCTTCTATAGCTTTGATTTTATTGGGATTGATCTCTATCACTTGGTTGGACACCATGAATCCAAGGGATTTTCCAGATCCGACCCCGAATGCGCATTTTTTCGGGTTCAGCTTTATATTGTATCTCTTTAATATGTCAAAGGTTTCTTGCAAATGTTTCAAATAGTCCTCTGCTCGCAGTGACTTAACTAACATTCATCAATATAAACTTCTATCGATTTTCCTATTTTTTCTTTCAACATCCGATTTAGTAGGCGTGGATAAGTGACACCAACATTCTTTAGTCTGAACGGCATTACGTTATAACAATAGGTGCTGATTTAGTGATAAAGGAAGTTTTTTCTTGATCGCCCGGTCCATCCGGATTTTGTTGTACCTAGAATAGGCGTCGAGAAAGTTGAGTATCGCATGCCCGGCCGTCACATCGATCATGCAATCGATATTGGGCAAAGGAAAAGAGTCCTTAGGGCACGCCTTATTCAAGTCTTTGTAATCTACGCGCATTCTTAATTTATTTCCCTTTTTAGGTACTACCACAATGTTAACTAACAAATCCGGGTACTTAATTTACCGAATGGAACCTATTTTAAGGAGTTTGGATACCTCGTCTTTGATGAATGCATGCTTGACTTCGGACTGAGGCCTCGTCTTCTATTTAACCAGGTGGAACTTCAGATCCAAACTTAGCTTATGAGTGGTTATCTCTGGCGGGATCCCTGTCATATCAATATGGGACCAAGCGAAACAATATATGTTAGCTATAAGGAATTCAATGAGTTTTTTCCTGAGCTCGCGAGTTAACTTCGTGCCCAGGTATACCTTCCGATCGGGCAAATGTTCGATCAATATGACTTTCTCCAGCTCCTCGACCGTTAAATTGGTGGCATCGGAATCATCAGGGGCGATGAACGACCTATGGACTCCGTAATCATCATCCCCTCTTGCTCATTGCTTCTCCGGTTTGGTCGTGGCCGATATCGATGATTGCTATTTAGTTTCTTCCTTCCTAACCGGCTCCGTGTTCTTTGATGTCGAGAGTGCATACATCGGGATCACCTCATCGACTGCGAACATTTCTTTTATGGTCGGTTGCTCTCCGTAAACTGTCTTGATTCCTCCCGGTGTGGGAAACTTTAGTGCCTGGTGTAGTGTCGAGGGTACACCCTTATGTCGTGAACCCAAAGCCTTCCAAATAAGGCGTTATACCTCATGTCCCTCTCGATCACGTAGAAGTTGGTATCCTAAATTGTCCCGGCGGTACTTACTGGCAAGGTTATTTCTCCTTTGGTAGTTTTACATGCCATGTTGAATCCGTTTAAAACCCGGACTGCTGGCACTATTTGGTCTTGTAGACCCAACTGCTCTACGACCCTCGATATGATGATGTTAGTCGAGCTACCTGGATCAATCAACACATACTTAACTCGAGATTTAATTATAAGTACAGCTATTACCAGTTGTATGATGTCTTCAGCGTCCTCATCGTTGAACAAAATGGTTCCCTCCGGGATATAATCTTGGTTCGTTTTTCCCTTGTGATGGAAACCTTAGTGCGCTTTAGCATTGGTCCTTGGAGACATTGACTCCTCCAATGATCATGTTGATGAAGTGCTGAAGTTTTTCTTATTCGGTTTGTTTGTTGGAGTCCCTGTTCTGGAAGTGATTTTTGGCTCGATCACTCAGAAGTTCCCGGAGATGCCCGTTATTGAATAACCGAGCCACTTCTTCTCTTAATTGTCGGCAGTCCTCGGTCCTGTGGCCATGAGTGCCATGATACTTACACATCAGGTTAGGGTCTCTCTGGGTAGGGTCGAACTGCAAGGCCGAGGCCACTTGGTATTCGTGATGCGCACGATGGCAGATACGATGCTGGCAGCATCGACATTGAAGTTAATATTCCGATAACCTTGGTGCCTCCCTGGCCCCGAGTGGCCTATCAAAACCGTTTTTGCTCATGAGTCCCCGTCTACTGTGGCCTTGATCGCTTTTCTTCTCGTTTCTTATAGGGTTACACCCAGATCCGTTACTTCTTCGATCTCCGCTATACGGTTGATACCGGTCTCTATTCGGTCTTGGTTCGTGGTCGCCGATTCTCTTAGACCTGTCATTAGTTCTGGTGGGATAAACGAAGCAGGAGAGGGCCCCGAGCTGATCGTCCTCAACTCTGATTTTTTACTGGTACCTGTTATGGACGTCGATCCAAGTTACTTCCAGGTACTCTATCAAATTTAGTTGCAGCTGCTGCGAAGCCTAGGAGCTTCGGGGTTAAGTCCTTGAGTGAATGCCCAAACGGCCCAATCATCAGCAACCGGAGGCAAGTCCATCTGTTCCATTTAAAACCTCGGTAAGAGCTCCCTGGCATCTCGTGTCTCTTTGTTTTACTTGAAAAGATTCGATTTTTTGGTCTCGACCTTGATGGCCTCGGCATGTGCTTTCACAAAGACGTCTGAGAGCATAGCAAAAGAATCAATAGAATTTAAGGGTAAGTTGTGATACCATATCATTGCTCCTTTTGACAGGGTATCTCCGAACCTTTTTAGCAAAACCGACTCGATTTCATCATCTTCTAAGTCATTTCCCTTGATGGCACACATGTAGGAGGTCATGTGCTTATTCGGATCCGTGGTTCCATTATACTTCAGAATATCGGGCATACAGACTTCTTCGAGATTGGCTTCGGTTCCGCACTCGGAGGGAAAGGCTTTTGGACAAATTTCTTGGAGTCCAGACCTTTCAATATCGGGGGCGCTCCTGGGATTTGATCACCTCTGGAATTATAGGTCTCCACTTTTTTGTCGTTGGCCTTAATTTCTTTCTCCCCCGATTCCACCCGCTTTGTCAGTTCCTCAAGCATTTTTATTATTTCGGAGATTGTCCTAGAGTCAGCTTCACTCGGCCTTTCTCTGGCCTTGCTCATTTCTTCGGGTGTTTTCCCCGGATGTTTCAGACTCAACTCTGCCAGGGGCGCGACTTTGATCCTGCAGCTGTGCTATCGCCGCCTATTGGACCTGTAACATTTCGAAGATCACCCACAGATTGATCTTGTCACCTTCACCTTCAGGCGTAGCCCGAATCGTTGGACGGGCTCCTCCATGAATGTTGTTCTCAAGGTCGGTCGGTAGGTTGGTGTCGATGGCCACATATGAGTTGGCATCGACTGGGTCTGCAACTGGGACGCCGTTAGGATCAACAGGGGGCACCTCATTGCTGGGCACTATATTGTTGTTTTCGCTGTGATGGCCATATTCAGCATCAACGTTCAAGTGAGCAGACTGAGAGTTTGACATTTTTAGGTTGGCCTGAAATTAAAATCTCAAAAAACAAGCGTAAAACAAAGTGTGTTATGGAAATTTGTATCAAATTACCACTATTATCCTTAGCCCCACGGTGGGCGCCAAACTGTTTACCCTTAAAATAGATAACAACTGAATTTATACGCGATTTTTAGAATATGTGGATTAATCTAATACAAGTGATCAATAATGTTAGATAAGAAAATGAAAGATAGAATAAATAGCCAAACCAATAGTTTTATTGAATCCGGGCTCGGTTGTGGGCTTAACAATTAATCTACCTTCGACTCGTAGCCAAAATATATATATGAAAAGCTATGAACAAGAATAAGAACCTTTGAATAGCTTAGAAACAGAAGAAACAAATTTATATTGCCTTGATATGTGTGTTACAATGTATCTATTGAATAAAAATTATCTCCTTTATATAGTAGGAGAGTTTTACCCTTAGTACAATCATCTTTTTCGTTAATCACTGATCTGCTGCCAATACGGGCTGAGATCTGCACCGTGATATCCGATTGAGCGCGGATATCACGGCCCTTCTTTAGTCGTGTGCAACCGTTGATAATACTCTAGAGAGGTGTGAAACTTGAACGGGGTCGGGGGGTATGGTCTCGATGGCTCAGAAGGCAGGTGCTTGTTCGGGCCTTGATACGAGAGGCTTTCAGCTTCGATTCCGATTCCTTGTAATTACGTCCTTGTTTTGTTTGCTCTACCAAGAAATCAGGATGCTCATTAGCATTGGTTTTATTCGCATACACTTATAACAATAATTGACTGTGTGGCCTGCAACCTGCTTTGTAATAGTAGCTGCAATACATGTATTTACAAAGGATCTGATGATTCGATGATCAAAGGAATGTGTGGAAATAGAAAGATATTTGGAAAATTTTCTCTGTGTATTGATTGAATGAGCAACGTAATGGACAGCTTGTCCCTTTATACAAGAAAGAATAGAATCCTTGTATAACTAACTCCTACACCTGTCACTATTTTTTTTAGCTAACTCCTAACAGACTATTGGGATAAATACATAAATAAATAATTATTTACAGTGTATATCTGACTAGACTTGTTTCTATACTCTTCTCGAATAAACTTGCTTCTGTCTCCTTCCAGTAGGCCCAACAGAACAAGGCTGAGTGCTTCAGCCCAATATCATAAGTTGAGCCCAACAAAAAGAACCTGATGCACTATTTCTTTAGACAATAAGTCTAACTAGTCTCAAACTCACTCTTTTGTCTTTGTTTGAGAACCTTCGAGCCCCATTGGAGAACCTCCATTACTGCTTTCAATTTTAGTACCAACAGAATGATCGGAGGAACGTCACGGTCAGTGCTTTTCGTGCGTCTTTCATTTTAGGATTGAATAAACTTGAGATAACGAAGGCTCTAGATTCATGTCTAGAATCTCTTCTCGGGAATCAGTATACAAATCTCATAAACCCTTAAGAAATCGAAATATTAAAAAACTCCTCGTCCAACTTGAGATTATTCTCTTTTGTGCCACATAGACATATTTAGGTGCACTCCCGAACTCGTCCCGAAAATGCTTTTTAAAAAACTCTTGCACATTCCTCACTTTGACATTATGGAGGAAAAACATTATGTCATTTTCCTTCGTGTATTCATCTTTTTGACTCTTATCGTTTAAGGTAAACGTTGTCAACTTTTCCATTTATGCAGTATATATTGGGAAAAGAAAAAGACTTAATTTTGTTGGTCAAAAATTGTTAAAGCTAATCAGAAATGTCAATGATTTTATGTTTGGGCAATAAGCTATTAGGTTACCATGAATGATAGTTCTTGGTTACTCTTCTATTAGCCAATGAGGCTCATCAAAGTTGACATAACTAATTAACGAGGTAATATAGACTTCAGTTTTAGCTTATTTTATTTAGCTAACAGGACATTTTGATCTATTCAATATCCTTCTTACGACATAATTATTGTCACTCATTTAATTTTTACGCAGAATGGTGAGAAAACTATTAGCCAAACAACTATCTATATATCTATATACTATATTAAAAGCACGAAAACGCTTAGCTAAATATCGTTCGTCTTTTTTACACATCAAAAATAGATTGCACACAAAATAAATAGTCATTTAATTATTTTTTCTTATATATAAAAAATTCAAAATCAACTAAATTTTATTTTTTAAAATCGTTTCTTATTTAAACTATACCTAATATGTAGCACTTCAAATCCAATTAAAAGTTTACCTTACTTATATATTTTCCTTACCTAACCAACATTTATATCCTTATGGACTCAAATTATGCTTTTTCAGTTTATTGCGTATTCTTAGCCTCTAAAGTATATAATTGTTATATCTTTTTCTTTTTACAAATATTAACCAATAATTAAGTACCTAAAAGACATCACCAATGCATGTTCATTTTTTATTTATTTTTTACTTTAAAGAGTTTTGATTTAATTTTAAGTATAAATTTCTAGAAGCTAGAATTACCAATATGGTAATGTTAATTTTAAAAATAAATTAATATACATCCATACTATGTAAAATTGTAACTATATTTAATAATTAGACTTTAGATAAAATTAATGTATTTGGAACTTTGAAATAATTATAAATTTGAAAAATTATCCTCAGTGAACTTAATATTTTGAAACTTCAAAATCGTCAATAACAGAGTTTATCCGAAATGAGTTTAAGATATTATTATTATTATTATTATTATTATTATTATTATTATTATTATTAGTAGTTGGTCTTGGATGAAAGTGTACAAAAGGATTTTGAACTTATAAGAATCTAGCCAATATGTTTACACAGAATAGGTCCACTAAGCGTATTTACCATTTTGATGAACTTTAAACGAACAAACAAGTATTCTATGTATTTAAGTTACAAAGAACAAGTTTTACATGCTAAAAACAGAAATATAAATATATAAATAATATTTTTAAAATATTGGACTCAATCCAAGAAAAGGAAAAAAAAATAGCAGAGGATGTTTTTAAACTTTTAATATCTTTTGTTATTAAAGTAGTTTAACCTCATTTTTATACGTAAAATATTTATTTTAAAATCTTGATTAGTTAAAATTAGATATTATTGTATTCTCAAGAAAAATGGAAACCCGATTTATTCCATACACGATGAGTAGCATAAACCTTTTGTACTTCACTTATACCAACAGAAAGGTCGTGCGCTTAGTTGTGTTAAAAAGACCTTATGTCCAAAATTTGCAATTAATTACTTTTTTCATTTTAATTTTTAGATGCGGTAGTTTGACTTGGCACAAAGTTTAAGAAAAAAAAAAGAATATATTTGAAACATATGATCCTAAAAGATGAAGGAAAAAAGTTTTGTGGGGTCATGTCATTTATGTGGCTATAGCTTTTCATTAAAGGTAAAGTGGGTAAAATAAAAAGTTTAAAGTTGAATTATTTTTAAATATCTAAATGTGTCATTTCTTTTTGAAACGGATTAATAAGAAAAGTGTATCATTTAAATTAAAATGGATGGAGTAATAAATAATTTGTTAATTTTTTGTATTATGATATTTTGAATATAATACATTAGTAAAGACATACTAGGCGAGATATAAAAAATATAACATATTTTGTAATAATAATAATAATAATAATAATAATAATAATAATAAAAAAAAAAAAAGGAGACTTCTCTCTATATGTTCTCAGTGCATGTTAGTTAACATTCGCTGAACTCGTCTCATTCATGGCAACAGGGAGGGGAAGAGGGCGTCGCAGGCCCAAAAAAGCTCCAATCACCACTGTAGGAAGTTCAGTAAGCTTGCAAATTCAAGCAAAGGTCATAACAAAGAGAAAACTATACAAACACCATATGCAGATCTGGAATCTGACACTAGGGCTCAATGGAGGGAAATAAGAGATGCGTCTAGCTCTGGAGTCTCGAAAAAGCTAGACCTAACAATACCTCCATTAGCTCCAATTCGTCCCCAATCAGTGAACGCACCAAAGGAACAAGCAGAGAATACAACAGTAATTAATGGAATAGTAACAACTGCTGAGGAATGTAGAGCACCGAGGAATCCTGCACCGGCTACAATAGATCCTAAACCATGGTCTAATCTCTTTTAGAAGAACTGATGTGCAGCAAATGGTATGCCTATGTCTTACATTCCTCTGCAGATCATAAATGGTCAAATAGTTGTGCAATTGGACAAAGACGAGGTTGAATCTGAGACAAAGAAGTGGACATGTGCTTTAATTGTGTATGTATTGGGTGAGATGTCGGGGTATAACACTATGAAACGATATATCAGTGTTAACTAGGCAAATGTTACAGAACCATATGTGTTTCTACATGAGGAAGGGTATTACATTATCAGATTCCACACGGAGGCTGACATGCAAGAGATCTATTATTCTGGACCTTATTCCATTAATAATAGGCCTAAAATTTTTAAACCTTGGACCTCATATTTTGACTTTAATGAGGAATTTTCGACTGAAATTCCCCTTTGGGTTAAATTCCAAAAATTACCTATAAACTGCTGGGGATCTGATTCTCTGAGTAGAATAGCCAGTGCTATTGGAACTCCCATATTTGCCGATGAATGTACGACTAAGAAAACTAGGGTGTCCTTTGCTAGAATGCTGATAGAGATTAATGTGACTAAGCCTCTACCTAATGAGATTTGTGTTATGGATCCAAAGGGTAGACAGTTTCTGCAGGGAGTCTACTATGAGTGGAGACCTGATTTTTGTGATTGATGCCAAAAAGTTGGTCACAAATGTGCTTCTCATAAAGGAACAAATAAACAAGAAGCTAAGCAACAGACTAAGCAGAATGAAAAGATAAGGGAACCCAAGAAAGCGATTATGAAATGGAGAACCAAAGGGCAGACTCAGAAAATTGATAAGTTGCCTATGCCACAGCAAGCACCAGCTGAGCAACAGGTTTTACACATTGCCTCTCCAAGTAATAGGCCATAAACTAGCCAAAGGTAAAGAAACAGAGAAACTCCAATTGATGCTCCTATGTCCAAAGAGTGTCATCGAGGAAAACAAGTGGAAAGTAGTCCTGAGTTTAATTTAACAAACTTTCCTATGCTGTCTGCAGTTACAATGAAGAATCCTTTTGAAGTACTACCCTGTGAAACTGGAGATATACACCTATTTCCCCTTGACAGGGGGAAGAGGCCATCTTACATGTTGATTAACTGGCTATTTTGGAATGTGTCGGGAGTCAATAGTTATAAGCAGAAAGAGTTGCATCACTACATTAAAAATAAAAGTATCAAACTAGCTGGCTTGATAGAAAATAGAGTGAAAGAGCATAACTCCAAGAGAGTGATCAAAGCTATTGTGCTTGACTGGGATGTGATTACCAATTACCAATATGCTTAGAATAGTAGGCTGTGGGTTCTCTGGGACCCAAGATGGTATATTGTGACTTTATTAAAAGCTGGTGCACAATTCTTCCATTACTATCTGAAAGATAACTTTGGGAAAATAGATTGCTTAATAACTGCTGTTTATGAATATAATGCGGTTGAATAAAGGAAATCACTATGGACTGACATGCAGATTTTGGCTGCAAACATAGCTATACCTTGGATAATATGTGGAGATTTTAATGATGTGCTTTATCCTCAAGATAGAGTGATGGGCAATCCTATAACATATGCAGAACTCAGGACTTTTCTAACTACATTTAAGCATTGCAACTAAATGAATTGGCATGGAAGGGAGACTATTACACTTGGTCAAACAGGCAACATGGACCAGATAGAGTCAATAGTAGAATTGATATAATCTTTGAAAATTATGAATGGATGATGTAATGGGGGCATGGGCAGACTGAATATGATATGTCCCAAATGTCTGATCATTTACCTATGCTTCTATCAATCTCCATAGTTACTAGGCCTGGTAAAATCCCTTTCAGATTTCTAAATGTTCGGGCAGACCATGCTACCTTTTTACAGCTAGTGCAGGAAATATGGAATCAAAATATAACAGAATGGAGAATGAAGAGTATTTGGTTGAAGCTGAAAGCTTTAAAGCCTAGACTCAAGGCTCTAAACAATGAGGAATTCAAAACTATTACTGCTAAGATTGACGGGGCTCGAGTTGAACTTCAAGATATTCAGGAGAATAATGTAACACAATGCAATGACTACCTAATGGACCAGGAGAAAGCTGTCTTTCATCAACTGAAAAAATGGTCTGTTATAGAGGAAAATATACTAATGCAAAAGTCAAGAGCTAAGTGGATTAAACTTAGGGATTCAAATACCAAGTATTTCTCTGCTATATTAAAGGAAAGGAATCAGAAGAAGCAGATTAAAGAACTCACATCTCTAGATAGACAGACCCTAAAAGATTTTGAGAGGATCAAGTACGAAATCATTGAGTTTTACAAATCCTTGATGGGAACTGCTGCTCAAACTCTTCCTATCATCAATAGGGAGATAAAAAAATAAGGGCCTACTCTCTCAGAGCAACAAAGAATTCAACTATGTGTAGAAGCCAATGATCAAGAGATATTTGAAGGTTTACAGAATATTAAAGATGATACGGCACCAGGGTTTCAATGCTCATTTTTTCAAGAATGCCAGGCCAATTATCAAGGAGGAGGTCTATGAATTTGTTAAAGAATTTTTTATCTCTGGTAAAATGTACAAGGCCATAAATTGTATTATTATCACACTAATACCTAAAGTTGATAAACCTACCACTGTGAAGGATTTCAGACCTATTGCTTGCTGTACTTTACTCTATAAACTCATCTCTAAGGTGCTTGCAGCAAGGTTACAGAAGATTATTGCATCTATAATTAGTGCAAATCAGGCTGGATTCATTCCTTGGAGAAGAATTGCAGATAAAATTATCCTTGCCCATGAATTGGTCAAGTCTTATACAAGAAAACACACTTCTGACAGGTGTATGATTAAGATTGATCTACAAAAGGCCTATGACTCAGTGGAGTGGATCTTATTGGAACAGGTAATAGATAATTTGGGCTTCCTTACACAATTTACTGGCTGGATTCTTGAATGTGTCAAGACAGTCAATTATATCATACTGATCAATGGGGAGACCACCATTCCATTTGATGCAAAAAAGGGACTTAGATAAGGGGATCCTTTGTCCTCTTTCCTATTTGCTATTGTCTTGGAGTACCTAAGCAGAAGTCTAAATGGGCTGAATGATAATAAAGACTTCAACTACCATCCAAAGTGTGCTAGGCTGGGCATCACACATTTAAGCGTTGCTGATGACCTACTGTTGTTTGCAAGAGGTGAATTAGCATCAGTAGCTGCTATGCATAGGTGCTTTTATCAATTTTCACAATCATCAGGTCTGCAAGCCAACCTGGAAAGGAGCTCTTTGTATTTTGGAGGGGTCTCTACAGCTGAAAGAAACAGAATCTTATAATACTTAGGATATGGACAAGGAGAAATGCCTTTCAAATACTTAGGCATACCACTATCAACCAAAAAGATCACAATGATCTAGTGGCAACCCCTCATTCAAAAGATAGCAGCAAGAATATCTTATGGACATATAAGAAACTGTCCTGTGCAGGAAGAGTTCAACTAGTACAAAGTGCGATCTTTGGCATCCAAGCCTACTAGGCTCAGCTGCTGCCATTACCTGTTAAGGTGCTGAAGATTATTGATGCATATTGCAGGAGCTATATCTGGTCCTGCTACCAATACAATTACTAAGAAGGCCCTGATCTCATGGGATAAGATCTGCTCTCCTAAGTTTAGTGGAGTTCTAAACCTAGTGAACATTCAATTGTGGAATAGAGTTGCTATCACCAAAGTATGTTGGGATGTGAAACCTAAGCAGGACATAATGTGGATTAAATGGATCCACTCATATTACAACAAAGGTCAACAATTTCTACAAGTACCAGTTCCTAAACAAGCCCGCTGGATGATCAGATAACTTTTCAGCAAATTTGAACAAGGTGCAGAGGAACAACTATGGGACTAGTTTGATTAGGCACACATACCTGCAGTTGCTGGGAGAAAGACCTTCGGTGATTGGGAAATGTTTAATGTTTCAGAACATTGCAAGGCCTAAAGCAAAATTTACCATGTGGATGTTATTACATGGCAGGCTCCTCACTACAGATAGGCTGCAACAATGGGGAATGACAGTCAAAACACAATGTGCATTATGCCATGAACATGATGAAAGCAGGGAGCATCTTTTTGTTAATTATGGGTATACCAAGAACTTATGGAGGAAGATCATGCACTGGATGCAACATGAATATAAGATAACTCACTCCTGGAGCAACACCTTCAATGGATTCTGCAGCATGCAAAAGGCAAATTCCAAAGAACAAAAATATTTCGGATGGTGTACGCGGAAATATCACATGCTATCTGGATTGAGAGAAATCTGAGAATTTTTTAAAAAAGGGCTAGAGACTGGAATGTCATTGCACGTGAAATAGCCTACATTTGCAACATTAGAGCTACCATTGGAATTCAGAGATTAGTGCAGAGTTATATTTTTGTTTGAGTGTATAGAATTCATGTTACATAGGATGATAAAGTTGTAATGAGATAGCAAGCTGTGTAAGCGATGCTATGGGTTTGTATAGTTTTATCGATGATTAATATAAAAGCGATCAATTACCAAAAAAAATTAATAATAATAATGAAATCTCTATAGCTCCAAATACTATATATAGCTAATTAAATTGAATTCATCATCTTTACATGTTCCGAAGATATTGAATTCAACTATTGTATCAATGTAATAACATTCATTTGATCATTTGAACAAATATCGGATTTAGTTTAACATCAATTGCAATTTTTCAATTATATACGTTTTATATTAATTGACACGATGTACACGTGCAACGCACGTATATTTAAACTAGTGTGTGTGTGTGTGTGTATATATATATATATATATAGATAGATAGATAGATGACTTGGCACCTCCTTTGACCAAGGATCCTATTTATCTATTTTCTCCTATTTTGGCTTTTATCCCTTTTTCCGCCCTATATATGTGCTATTTAAAAAAAAAGATTCTTTCTTTAACAAATTCCAACAGTCACTTAATTAGAAAATCCAAACAGCAGGTCTTCGGTCTTCTTCTCCTTATTAACATAATGAACTTATTTATATATTTTCTCATTACTACTACTATTTATTTCTTCTCCTAAAATTCCTCCTCTTCCTTCTTAATTGCTTACTGTTTTTCGTTCTTCTTTCCTACTTTCTCCATTGCATATGAATTATGAGTTTTTTTTTCGTTGTATCTTTTTGACCTTTTCTAATTATTGTTACTATTCATCAATGCTTTTTTACTTCTTGTACTTTTCTTAATTCTTGTTGGAAATAATTGTGATTTTGAACTATGTTTAAAGTCTTTTCCTGCTTTAATTGCAGAAAACTGGAATATTATTGTGCTTTATGTATTATTATAAGCTTTTGATGTTTTCTTTCTCCTTTTTTATTTCATTGATTTTGTTTTTGTGTTTTTTACAGGTTAAACAATGTTGTGTATGGTTGCTGTATATGGATTATTTTGTTTCAAAGATATTGTTAAGTTGTTTTCAAATTTGTATTTCGGGAGCAATTGCACTTGCAATTTAGAGTACGTTTAAATCTATCATGAGAAGTGGTAATTGATGCTTTATTATCTTTTGCCTGTGATGTTTTATTTCTCCTTTTTAATTTTATTGATTTTAGCTTTGTGTTTTTTGCAAGTTGATTAATATTGTGTTTAGTTGCTGCATTTAGAGGGTGTTTGGATTGGCTTATTTGATGTGTTTATAATTGACTTTTAAGTATTTTTTAAGTTTTTGTGATGTTTGGCAATGATAAAAAGTACTTAAAAACATTTACTTTTAGGCATGAAAAGTATAAAAATAACCAAAAGCCAGAAATTAAATATTAGCTTATAAGCTACTTTTTAAAAAGTCAAAACAAATACCCTATTAGATTATTTCGTAATTTTAAGGATATTGTTAAATCGTTGGGTAATGTGCATTTTCTGGAGCAACTGCGATTTAGTGGACGTTTAAGTCTATCATGAGAATGGTAATTGACGTATCATTACTTTCTGCCTGAAGTTTTAGTTGATCAAAATAAAGTCTTCGCCTACAAATTTCATTTACGTAAAAAAAAAAAAACGAAGGTCACTTAGATTTGTGTTTCTATAATTTATTTTTATTAATTCTCCTAATTACACCTAAACTATATATAAGGATTTAAGTACAAAGACTTTCTTCAACTATCTCCTCCCATTCCCTCCTTTTTCCTTCTCTTTCTCCTTTGATTTTCAAATAGTGGGTGAAGTATTTATCTCTATAAAATACATTTTTAAGCAAGGTGTAATTTAGGGTAGTTTTTTTTTTGAAGAATTCATTGCTATGAATTCTAGTCAATTTTGTGGTGCCTTTGTGGGGAAAAGTTTCTCTTTCTTTATCACTTGGACCAAAATTAAAGGGAAAATATTCCTTAAATAATAATTTATTATAGAAACATTTCCTAAACAATTTAGATTAGATTTTGTCCTAATGTTGTTAATCTATCTTAGATTTTATCATAAAATCTATTTAAATTTTGTTTTAAAAGTGTCAAGTGGCTTTTTCCTCAATACGCTACTTGGCTTAACCTCATGCTTCACTACCCTCCTTTTAATATAATATTAATAACCAAATATACTTACTATAATAGGAAAAAAATTCTAAAGTCTCTAAAAGCATTTAATGGAGTTCTAAATTAATAGAAAGTATTTTTCTTTTTAATTTATCTTCTCCTAAAACGAGAAGACTTCCAAATCTTTTCCAAGCACGTTTGGTACAATTTTAGGAGTATGAATGGTGGCACGCTGATGATGTACGACGAGCAATTGAGTTTTATCGAAATTTTATAACAAAAAAGATGTAATTCTACTTGCCTACATTATTCTTAGTATAATATCAATAGACATTAACATGATTTTAATAGGCGAAATTAATAATTCTCGTGGTTTTCTTTCTTCTACTTCGATTCACTTTAACAAAGCAAAAAAAAAAAGGTATCTCATAAATCCATCTATACTTTTTATAAAATAACCGCGCGAAATACGACAAATTCACTAATAAACAAATTATTGAAAGGAAGTTTTTGCCAGATGATTGTATACGATTGTATACCTTTTATGCACCCTTTAGCAGTACTACACTCTGTATTCCAAAAATCGAGTTATTCTCTTTCTCTTTTGGACAAAAATAGTTTCACTGTTTGATATAATTTCTAATATAACAGAATGTTATTGCATAAATATATATGTTATAAACAGTTATATTCTTATGTTAAATAATTTATCGCTGGAAATGAAAGGAAGAAGCTGGGATGAGATAACATAAAATAAGATATGACGTTCAATGTAGTATGGAGGATACAATTTCTTTTTCCTCTGGGATTCCCCTCCTCTTTTGATCCTTTTGTTGGAGGTCTGCTCCTTCGGTGATTTGAACCCATAACTCTGAGCAACCTTTATTGCGGGAGAATGGAAGTTTCATATTTAAGTTCAACTACTTTACATCTTGGACATGGACACTAGCAATTATAAATGCAACGCTGTCTTAAATAAGCCTTCCAAAGATTTTTGAATTGTTTTTTATTAAATATGGGTACAGTGAAAATAAACATAAAACAAAATAAGAAAAAACAAAAGACAAAATATTAGAAGAAGCCGATTGTGATAATTTTCAAAGTTAGTAGATAGGGGTGGCAAGCGGGCGGGTCGGGTCGGATATAGGACGGGTCAAAAACGGGTAATGAAAAAATAGATAAATTATCCAACCTAAGCCATATTTAATATAGATAAAAAATGGGTTAACCGGCGAATAATATGGGTAACCATTGTTGGGTATCAATAAAGGTGAATGGGAAATGACGGGATAAAAAAAAAATTTAAGGGAATGTAAAAGGTCCCTTTTTGCTTTGATTAAGGCGTTTGTCCCACACAGGAAAAAGAAAGAAAAAGAGAGGTGTATATATTAAATTACACCTTCTCTAGTTGCTAAAAGGGTTGAAGAGGTAAGGACCCCTCGCGCCGTCGTTGTCGTCGCTCGGCTCGGCTCGGCTTCGGCTATGGCTTTGTCACGGCTACGGCTTTTCCTTAATTATTTAATTAATTATTTATTTAATTAATTATTTATTTAATAAATAAGAATCCATCTAACGCGGATCGACCCGGTCCATTTTTCTCTTCCCGGATTTTTTTTTTAAATTTCCCTCCAAAACGTGGTGACTGATCTGAATGGTTGCAAACATTCAGAATCAGTACCTCCAACCTGGTGATTGATTTGAATGGTTGCAATCATTCAGAATCAGTACTTTAATAGCTATAAATACTTAATGTTTTTCTAGAATTCATACGAAAATTTTTATCTACTATTAAACTTTCTGCTATCAAATTTTCTGTGTGATATACTCCCGTCAAGTGGTTCGCTGTTATCAGAATTGGAGTACTACTTTTCTGGTAAGATAATCGTTCTATCCTGAGAGGGGATATTCCAGTAACCTCGAGTACTGTGAGGGGAATAATTTCCTTAAGGAAACACTTTGAACTAAGTGGGCTCGATTTCTGTTCTTCTACAATTTTTCTACTGTTTTCCAGTATGTTTTTTTATACTGTTTTACTAAGTATTTGACAGATTAAACGTATACTGATTAATATTAATAACAATCTTAAGGAAATTATTGTTTTAATCTGTATTCTGATTTTGGAGATTAAAACCTGTGTGGTTTTCTACTCCTACTGAATTTTTCTATTATGATTTGAAGATATTAAAACTTCATCGGAATATTAAAATTCAGAAACGATTTGAAGAACATAAAAACTTCATCGTTTTCTGTAAAACAGTATATAAAAACTTTGGTTTTATAAATATATTGTTTATCGTTTACAGTACTGTTTACTGTTCTGTTTTTCCATTAATTGAATTCTTCTGTTGTTGACAGTGAGAATTAAGAAATGGCAACTGTTAATGGAAATCCTTCTGCGACTGTTGCGGCAACAAGCTGAACTTCTGTTCCACCGGCTGAGAAACCGGGAAAATTTTCTGGAGCCAACTTCAAAGGATGGCAACAAAGGGTGTTCTTCTGGCTTACCACACTTGGTATGCAGAAATTCACCAGTGAAGAACCTCTAGTGCCTGCCGCAGACATACCGGACAACGAGAAATTTATGATTGTTGAGGCATGGAAACAGGCAGATTTTCTTTGCAAAGGCTATATCTTAAGTGCTTTGGAGGATGACTTGTACAATGTCTATAGTGCTATGAAGACTTCTAAAGAATTATGGGACGCACTTGAGAAAAAGTACAAGACTGAAGATGCATGCTTGAAGAAATTTATGGTTGCCAAGTTTATAGACTATAAAATGATAGACAGCAAAACCGTTGGAACCCAAGTCCAAGAGCTTCAACTTATTTTTCACGACCTTATTGCTGAAGGTATGGTCGTGAATGAAGCATTTCAAGTGGCTACAATGATTGAAAAATTTCCGCCTTCATGGAGAGATTTCAAAAACTATCTTAAGCACAAACTGTTTACCCTGAAAACCGGATAACAATTGAATTTGTTCGTGGTGCTAAGGATCCGTGAATCAATTTGATACTAAATAACAATATGGTAAAATCGATTGAAATGTAAGAAGGAATAAAGATATGAACTGGGATGAGCAATAAGAATAATGGTAAAATCCTCATATGAACAGTGTAAATGGTATCAAGCAACTAGAAAAGTGATGATAAAGTTGAAAGAATCTGATCTCCCTTCATGGAGTACAAAAATGCCTCTTATAGGCCCAAAGCTAGAGTTCTAAGTAAGATAAATAACTGATTACAAGGTAAATCTCCCAAAATACGGGATAGAATTTCCTCAAATCGTGGCACAACGGCTAAGATGGTTGAGATAATTACTCCTGGCGAAATATTCGGTGAGTGGCGGGATATGCGGATCGAGGCCGGTCTTTAAGCTCTTAGTGTTCCTCGATCGGTTATACCGGTCTGTCTTGTCCCGGCTGCTTCGACTGTCATACCCGAC